>JANHGB010049585.1:0-16733 GCA_026283785.1 Coracopsis vasa
GCTTGGGTTGGAAAGGACCTTAAGATCATCCTGTTCCAACCCCCTGCCATGGGCAGGGACACTTTCCACTAGACCAGGTTCCCTTGTACCATCCCTCTTGGCTGCTCAGCAATGCACCTCATGCTCTGCCTCCATCCTTCAGCCACGCTGCATCCCTAGCAAGGCTTTGGTCACAACCACGCTCCTCCTCCAGCACCACTGATTCCCTTCAAGCACAGCAACCAGATAAGACCTTTATCAGCTATTCCTATTCTGCAACAGGGAGAACATGGAGGGAAATTCAAAGAGGTTGGAGTCGGACTTCATAAAAAGGGCTGATTACCCGCTCCACGAACTGGAGCAAACCACAGCAGCTCCCTCAGCCTCTCTGTTTTCCCCAGGTTGGCTTAGAGGAGGGATGCTCAAACAGGGAGAGAGCTGCCCTGCTTCCTTCTCCCCCTTCCCCAGCCAAGTGACATCTCTATTAGTCCTTCAGAGGCTCCCCAAACCGGTGGCTCCCTGCCTGGTTGTCCTCAGTACAACGTGTGGAGCATCTCTGCATTTCAACCATAGAGCTAAAATTCCTTCAGGGACATCCTTAGGGATCAGAAGGCTTGAGAACCCCTCTGCTGCACAGCAAGCATCTCCCAGGAGAGCTATTTCCTCACCCTGCTGCCCTGCTTTGCACATGTTGAAGGGAGCAGGGGACGTGGGGTGGCTCAGACCCGAGTGTCACGTCCGAGTCTCGCTTAAAAATGGATGGTTTCTTCTATTTCCCTGAGGAGAGAGGAGCTCACACCTGCACAGACACACACACACACAATCAATAAGTCATTGGGGCTCAGGGAACAGCTCTTTTAATTACAACTCTCCTCCTAGCTGGACGCAGGGCAGGGTTTGCAGGCTGGCAAGATGATGCTGCAGTGGCACATAGGGAAGAACAGTCCCAAGGGATGTATGAGCACCAGGGGGACCAGAAGGGATGCTGGAGGTAGAGGGGGAAAGTATCACCCAATTCCCTATGTGGGGACTGCCCAGATCAGATCCTGCACCCAGTACGTGCAGCTGATGCCTCTGCTTACCTCGGTGTGAACCTCAAGCTAGACAGCACCACACTTGCTATTTATCATAAAGGGACTTAATCCAAAGAACCTTTTGCTGCTTGGCTTGATCCATCGCATTTGTCTGCTGATCTCTCCCCATCTCATCTCGCATTCAGCACAGCCTCCCCTGAGCTGCAGCTGGTTTGTGAGCAGCAGGCATAAATCCTGATTTAATACCTGGGAATGGGGGGCAGCGCCCTTTTCTAGGGAGCAACAGCCGGAGAGATTCCTTTGCAAGGATGCTGCCAGTCCCATTGGGATGCAGATCCCCCCCAAAAGCATTGCTACAAGAAAGGCTATGTCGTACCCTAAGTTTTCCCTGGATTCAGCCAGCTCCCCCATCCCTCCTCCCTCTCATTCGCTCCTTCTTTAACTCTCTTTCCAAGTGCTGAGTTACTATCAAGGAAGGTTTAATAGGATCCGGGATTTTAAAGCCACTGGCAACACAGTCTGGGCCTTTTATGGTTAGTAATGAATAAAAGAACCCAAATCACCTTTTTTTTCCCCCCTTCTCTCTTCTCTCTTAACAGTCTCTGCCTACAAATTAAAGTCATTGTGCTCCTCTCTCTGTCGCGCTCCTTTTGTCTTCCTCTAACACCATGTAGCCCACGCAGCACGAGGCCAAGATGTGCTGTACCCTGCTTCCCTTACCCCCTTATCTTTCATTTGGCAATCTTGACCCCTTTTTTCCTCTCTATTTGCTCTGATTTTTATACCACCTTTTCCTCTTCCCCCTTTCTTTCCCTTTCTTACCCCAAAATTATCCCATGAATAATGACATTTCGGAGCCATGCTGCAGAATGAAGCCCTTGACTCCTTCCCGTAGGGCTGGCAAGCAGCCCTTTCACGCTTCAAAAAGCCAAAATTGCTACTATCTTGTCACCCATGCTGGTTATTTTTAGCACCCTTTCCCTTAAAGCACCAGCTCCCTGACTCATGTGATGGCACCAGGAATCTTCTCTCCCATCTCAAAGTTCCATGCCCTCACAGCTGCCGGGAAGCGCTGGGAAATATGAGTCAGGCTTTCAAAAGCAAGCAGCCAGCCTGAGCTTAAGTGCATCTTCTTGAAACCATAACTCAGAGGGGCACCTAACCCCACTTATTAAACACTCCTAATTCAATGCTGGGGAGAATCAGCCATCCCAATGCTGTCAGGTGGCTTCAGAAGCCTCCCTGTTCCCTCCCTTAAGACGGCACAGAAGATGTTCATATCCTTTGGCTGGAGCACTGGCTCCATTGGATGCTTTTTCATTAGCTTCCCCCTAAATAAGATCTCAAGACTTGGCATTTACCACGGGAGCAGAATGAAGAAATCAACGGGAAGACAAACCCTTTTGGTAACCACAAGTGGATTTCAAGGCAAAACACACTCTCTTATCTTCACATTTATCTTTAGCCCATTGATAAAGCGCTATCGATGTCCGGCAGCTATCTGATAGCACGCTAACAGCTCTATTTGTAGCTTGCAATGAGATAGCCCTGCTCTCTCCCTTCCTCACCGGCAGATTTTGTATGACAGGAACATTACACGACCTTTTTCTCCACTTTTTCACCCATCCTGGACTTGTTCTGCATGCAGAAATGCTCAATCTCAGCGAGCCCTAACCAGCGCCTGGATCCTGGTTAACTGGGAATTACAGCCTTATAATATATAAGCCGAGAAGGAAAAGGCTTATAATATATAAGCCAAGAAGAGGAAAAAGTTGAACCTCCTGATCTCCATCTCATCTCTTTACAAGTTCCTGCCTCGTATTTACCCTTCTCACACGTGCTTGGAATTTTCCCTCTGTAAAGCATAAGGAGACGGGCGGAATGACACAGGATAGAGAAGTACACAGTTTACTCTACTACTGTTATTTATTATTAATAACAATAATGCTCACTCTGCCCTTGTGAGCACCTCGAGGAGGGAAACAGTGTTTGTAAATGTCAATAAGCAGTTTCCCAAAACACCCAGGCACATAAAGCAGCTCCTTCCCTGCGTTGTTAAGTGGAGGCACATCCCTGTTTCCATCCCCTTTGGTCCCCATGTCCTTCCTCTGCATGCTGGGTAGGTGCTTCCTTCACCCCCCAGGAAAATCTCTTCAAACCAGCCCTAAAATACTATTTCCCCACACTTGAACCTCCTTCTCTTAACACTCCTTCCAAAATAACCCCGAGTCAAGCAGTTTGATTTCCAGTGCACTGTGGTTTTGTCCCCTCTTCCATCAAATGACCCACTCCAACATAAAAAGGCATTTTTGTCTTTATTTTCCATGCTTTCCCTTTCCCCCACATAACTTGGGAGCCTTGGGATGAATGGGGAAATGATTTCAGATGGCCTAAAAGAGGCGTTATTACTGGTGCAGTAAAAATGCGGGTGGAATCTGTTCTGGCTGCCACAGATCCCATGTCCAACCGACTACAAAGGCTGGTCTATGTAGGGCATAAACACTTCAGGGAAACCAGAGCAGCACAAGGGCTGTGTCCAAGCTCCATCTGCCTCATGGTGCCATCACCACAACCACCGTGGCAGCTCTTGGTGCAAGGGACATTTGGGATCCTTCTCTTTTGGGACCAAAACCTTTTCATGCAAAGTCCCTGGGATTTCAGATATATTATTTGGGATCCACAAAGATTCACCTTCCAGCATAAGGATTTGTTGGAATGCTGCTGCCTGCCAGAATATGGCTGCACTAAAGGACAGCTGATGCCTGACATTTATCTTCATGACTGAAGACTGTAGACCACAGAACATGAGAGGCAGAGTTAGTTATCTCCTCCTTACCCATGATTGACAGTACATGCCAGGAAAGATTAGTTATTCTGCATCATATACATGCCACGCATGTTTCCAATTCTCCTGCTGCTCCAGTACTACTTTCAGGTGCAGTTGTAATAAATCAAATGTACTTGCTTTGCCTGAAGAAGAGACTCTGCAATCATGAGAAGACCCATCGGTCACCCACTGTACCTACTTCACATGTCCTCAGCCCAGCCAGGGACTTCCCTGCTCTCTATCTCTGACCATAATACCTTCATTTCAGCTAAAATGGTGATTCAATGCATGTGCTGTTTGTGCTGCACCTTCCATCACGATGGATCCATCAAGACAAGCTACTAAGTGATTCTATGAAGCTTAGAAGATGCTGGAAGTACCACCTTTGTCAGCAGATATAAACCACAACTCTCTGGAATAATTTAGGCTGCCTACTCTTCCTCACAGGGCATCACATCCCTAAAGGCACTGGACTTCCTGCCCTTGGGAATCAAGTCTTAGCTCTAATCAAGGAGCAATAATACCACATCTTGACCCTTCTGCCTGGTTGCTCTTTTGGTATCACCCTGCCTTGCTTTGCTATTCTGTTTTTGGGGTCCATGCCAAACAGCAACCAAGCCAACTGATTCCAACCCAAAACGCTGGGACCACTTGCAAAGCACCTTCAGGTCCAGGCAGTTATCATCTGTGCTTTGTTTCATCCCCCATCCCTGTGTCAGTGCTGGTGTTTGCAGCTAGTCCCACAAGCTGTCAAGGGGGAAGCATGGAGAAGCCTGCAACATCTCCGGAGGGGCCCCTCGTCCCTTCCTAATGGCTTTCATGCCTTCCTGTCTCTTTAAATAATTGAAATCCCTTTGTTGCTAAGTACATCTAAGCAAAGAGGGCACTAAAAGTTTTAAACCTCTCTGGGGACACCAGGGCCAGGAAATCTACACAGCTCACAAGATGTCCTGCCACCAAAGTACCTTGTCTCCTGCAACGAGACCAACCACGCCGCTCCTCCGAGCTTGCTCGCCTTAATGGCTGCTCTCTCAGGATGCTTGTTGCTACTATAGGAAAGGCGTCCTCCTTTACTCAGAGCAGCGTTTCCAAATCCAGTTTAAAGAACCATTTCAGAGTAGAGCATGATGTCTACAAAGTGCTCCTCCAGGGAGAAGGGGCAGCAGGGTGACTTGAGGTTCCTGTCAATCAGGAAGCACAGCACGTAGCTGGTCCTTACAAGATGCATTACCCTGCCTTGGATGGCACCATGGCCATGGAGAGGCAGTTTACATCATTCTGCCCCATAAATTCCCCAAGAGGAAAGAAGACCCAAATGGTTGCCCAAAGAAGTGGTGAATGCTCCATCCCTGGCAGTGTTCAAGGCCAGGTTGAACAGAGCCTTGGGTGACATGGTCTACTGTGAGGTGTCCCTGCCCATGGCAGGGGGTTGGAACTGGATCATCTTAAGGCCCTTTCCAACCCAAAGCATTCTATGATTCTATGACCCAAAGGGCATGTTTTCCTCCCTTGTTTCAGAAGGTAACCCCTCTAACAACTACATTGCAACCAGGAGAAAGCCAGTGATCAGATCAGCAGCATGGGTTGACTGTGGGTGTTGCTTGCTCAGGAGGCATCACTCAAGTTGGAATCAGACCTAAATCTTGCCCTGAAAGTCCATGTATCTTCAGGATACATTATTAAATCATCTCTTATTAGAGACCCTAACAGCTTGCTAATGACCCCAAAATGATGACTACATATTCCCTGTCTTACAGGGGAAGAAGGTGAACACCAAAGAGGTGGCTGAGGCACACAAGGGCCTGGGAGGAATGACCCCAAACAAATGTCCTTTGCCTCAAACACCAGTTCAGCCTTCCGCTAACTAAATCCCTGCGCATCACTCCTGCTGTAAATAACCATCCATTTATAACTCGTTGTAATTACCTGCTATCTCTGTGGCCCGCCTTCATGAGGTAGTCTCTCTGCAATTATAGTTAAGTGCCTTGATTGCTACTGCATATTTCAAGAAACTTCAGCAAAAAAAGGCAGGAGACAAGAGAGTCTCACAAGGAGCCATATGGGGACCAGCACAGGAAGAGTTAAGATCAAAGCATTTGATTTCTGTTTCATTCCTGCCACCACAGTGAGCCCTTTGCATGTGAAAGCCCTACAAGAAGCACAGACCCGAATCTTGACCACTTCTGTAGCAGGCCATGAAGCTTTCTTGGGACAGAAAAGCCCTGAGAAGCAGCTGAAAGGGTCCCCTGCAGATGTTCCTGGTAGTAACAGCAGGTTTACATCCTATTACCTGCACTAACTTGAACCCATAATCCACCCATCCTTGGCCAGGCTTGAAATTACCCAGGGTGGGACATTGGAGCATTGTAAGCAAGCCCCAAGGGCTGTCCCCAAAGCCTGAGCAGTCACTAGTGATACTAAAACACTCCTCTCCCTGCCATGGCACTTCATATGGCAAGCCCAGCTCTGAGTGCCACCACAAGCCACCAGTGTCCTCGGTTGCCCTCTGTTATTCCCTTCTTCCGTATGTCTCCTGGCTCTCAGTGCTGCCTTGATGGTGTTACAATCCCTAACTGCTTCTCAATGGGAAGGTCAAGCAAAGCAAAGCCTCAACCACAAACCCTCATCTCACCTCCTTTCAGAAGGCCATAAATCACTCGGGGCTGTCAGGATGATAAGGCAGCCCAGCCTCCATAATAAGGAGGATATTCAAGCTAATAACTTCCCATTAAGCTCCTTGGAGCTGGATGTTTTCCATGCTTTTCTGCAGGCCTGCT
Organism: Coracopsis vasa; assembly: GCA_026283785.1. Classification (NCBI taxonomy): domain Eukaryota; kingdom Metazoa; phylum Chordata; class Aves; order Psittaciformes; family Psittacidae; genus Coracopsis; species Coracopsis vasa. The sequence goes on from JANHGB010049585.1 coordinate 6,618, forward strand.
GCCAGGGCTTGTTTGCTCCCCTTACCCAGCTAACTCTTGAAGGGCTATGGCTTGAGGCACTGTTGTAAAAGAAGCCCTGCCTGGAAATCCTTGGCAAAGCTGGGCAGTGAAACCACAAGCTCTGGGTTTTTGCTCTGGTGCCAGGTTAGCCTTCCTCCTCCAAAGGAGGATGACAGCATTCAATGCTCATTTAAGCAGAATAACATAGAAATGAAAGACCCATCTCCACCGCTGCTGACCAAGATATTGACTGCAAGCTTGATGCCAGCGTGCTTAAGGCAGAGCCAGGGAAGGCCAGCCAGGATGCTACTGATTCTATGATCCTACATTTCCCTCTTTCTTCCCCACTGAAGGAGCTCACTAACCTTCAAATGCCCTTCATCACAAACTGAGAGGTGAACCATGAGCACTCTCAAGGTCAGGGTTAGTTTATGACACTGAGCTGAGTATCTCCATTTGCATCCCTCTGCTTCTGCAACCCATCCTGCGCCTCCTGCCCACCCTTCCCAGCAGCTTCTCCCACAGCACTCCGTGTCCCGTGTTTCTCAAGAGCGTGAAACCGGGCTGGAGTTCTTTGGGGTTACCTTCACCTCGTAAAATGTGCTTGAGACAAAAACCCTCTGAGCCATTAATGCTTCATCAAACTTTTACAAGGTTTCTGCTCAAGGAAGGCAAACAAACAGAGATGGTGTCGGCATCCAGGCACTCTTTAAATCAAACATTCTTTCTCTAATGCATTAGTTTTTATAGTACCCATCAGCAAAGCAATCAAGCACGAAGCCCACAACTCCCAGTGCCTCCACTTCCAGCATCTCGATGCTTCCCAGCTCAGGACATGCATTCCCAGTGCTCCCATCAACCCCACGCTGGCTACAACAGTGTGTCCCACACTGCAAAGCACCACCCGGAAAGCCAAGGGCACAGCATCCTGACAAGGATCGTGAGCTCCAGGAGAGATACTTGGATCAAGTTAATTCACTTTACAACACCAACATCCAGAACGGGAGAGGGATCGATGTACGGAGTGCATAGGGACTCAGAGCATCCTCAAGCACATGGGGATGGGTGAGGAAGTGAGGAAGCTCCCGTCCTTCTCTAATAAAGCAGGAGCCACCACAGCATTAACAACTCCTTCATTAAAAAGCAGAGCATTCCCTGCTTTTCCAGTAGGGAATGGTGCAGCACGGCTGGGCTAGCAACAAGAGATTTGCCATTAAACCAGCAGCTGAGGTCTAGTCCAGGCAGAAACATTTGGAAACTGGGTACCTGAGTCAGCTTGAGACCTGTCTAATAAGACTGGGAAATGTCTAAGGTATTTCTGCACTATTCCCTATCCCAAAAAGCCCCAATAATCCTATTTTGTTATCCCTTGTTTGTGTGTTCTGTTAGTTATTCCGAGCGCTTCCCATTTGCTGCAGACTCCTTGCGCTGCAAAAGTACATCCTTCCCCAAATCAGGCTCCTTCATAAGCAGTATATTAAAAACCAACCCCCCATAGAAAACCCTGCAACTGAATCCAAAGCCGAGTTATTGAAGAGCTGCACAGTGACAGCTAGCGATGAGAAACAAGAACATGAAAGGGGGGCATTAAATATCTCGCATCAAATGTGTATCTATAAAATATACATAAGCTTCATAAATCAACGTTATATCTAGATATACAACCTTAAATATATATTATTCAGCTTCAAACTTCAATTTGAAAAGCCAGTTTTCACATAGAAATGGGTTTTTTGCTCTCTCTTCTACCTGCCACAGGTCCTGAAAGAGGAAACAGTTGGTTTTCCTGAAGAACTAGGGAGAGATTTGGGATAACTCGTAAGGAATGGGCTGCAGGGTGAAACACTGAAGGATGCAAGCAAAGCTGGTGATGGAGCCACCAGCATCTTGGGTACCAGCAGCGAGATCCATGCCTATTCCTGCCCCTCTTCCCAGAGAGGAAAGAAACCCTTTTGACTGGAGCTGCTTTTAGCGGAGCAGCACCCTGTTTCCCAACACTATTAACCCCTTGGAAAGCTCACTCCACACCCCACTATCCACAGCCTGGCCACACTCCATCCCTAAGGAACTGCTTCACAGACTGGCAGTGAAAGCATCAGAGCTGCCAAATAAAGCCAGAAGAGACGGCTTCTCCCATCCATCTTCCCCATGGCTATTCCACAGAGCTCTCTGTAGACATCTAAGCTGGTTAAATAAATAGGGGCCTCCAGGATTCACACTGGGGTTAAGTCACATTAGGGGAGCTTCATTTCCACCTCATTTTCCTTCTGCTCCACACTCAATCCCCTCTCCATCTCCCAGGCTCCAACCAGAGCTTGAGCAAAGAGAAACAGGAGAGAAACACAAGGCAAAGAGGAAAAAATCATCAGCAATAAAGCCTTTGCTGCCTGCATCCCTACTCTGGAGAGGCTGGGAGGCTGGTTAATGCATGTCAGCTCTGTTTCCATTGAAGAAAATGAAAATCAATGAAAGCCTCTTAGGCAGGCAGGGCACAGCCATGGGCCTCGTGCGGCTTCACCTCTTTGGTACACACCACCCCAGCCTGGAAAGGAGCTTGCACCCACGTTACCCAAGAAGCAGAGCCAAGAAGCCCTATAGGTTCCTATAGGGAAGCAAAGCATCCCTAAACCCCAACTTTCAATGTTCCTTCTTCACTTCCAGGTGCTTATTCCTATTGATTTCTACAGCAAACTTTGCGCTGGGGTGGGAAGATGCTCACCTCCAAGTGCCACATTGCTGCAGATGCAATTAGAAAGGATGCAATTAGAAAGATCAGATTCTCTTCTGAACGCTTTTGGGTTTGGTTTGGGAGTTTTATGCTCCTGTGGTTTTGCCACACTGACACAAATGATGCTTTGCTGGCAGAAGGGGCCAGCTCCGGGTGGTCTCCACAGCACTGGAATCTGATTTTTCCCTTAGTGCTAATGCATTTTAGCCTCTCATGCAGAAAAGATGCAGCTCAGACATTTCGTTAGCACTCAAAAGAATACTAATGAACCCGCAGGTTGCTGGGTGAGGTACCTAATGACAAGCCACGTGCAGAATTGCTTAGCTGGAAGTTCGAGGGATGAGAAACAAATGGACTACAAGATAAAATCATCAAGAAAACCCATTTCTTCCCCTTGTTCTGCTTACTGAAGTATCAGGTGCATTCCCGCTGCTTAATACCCTTCCCTAGCTCCATCACCATGCCCTGATCAATGCTAGGTGTTCCCTATTTTGATCCTATGGCTTCCTCTATGGCTTGAGTTGGGATTTATCACCTCAACATTCAAGCTAGCCATTTGGACCCTTTTTCTTAGCAAATGGAGAGAAAAAAGGCACTGCTAGGACACAATCTGTCTGACCTATTTCAGACATCTGCCTTAGACTGGGATGAATCACACCCTTAAAAGGCCCATTGCTTCTCCAGCAACTACAAAAGGGGACTAGACAAACACACTCAGATGCAGACATCCATCATCTCAGACACCTGCAGTTACAGGAGCAAGAAGCCCAGATTGCTTCTGCTTTTCTGAAGCCATTTCTGGGCTCCTATAGGAATGTTAATGGATCAAGAGCCACCCAGCCTTTGAGGTGGGTTTTGATAGTTCCTTTGCTTTTGCTCTTTTGACAGATGCATTTCATCTTGCCTTTGCCCACACTGGTCTTCGACATCCCCCAGTTCTAAAGTATGGGATTCTGGGAGATGGACAGGTCTCTCTTTCCAAGACTTCTTAGACCAGGCATCCAATTTCTGGATAAGCTAGCACTGATCACACTGGGAACATCCTGAAGGAGATGTTCTTACGTCTCTTACACCTCCTTACCACACACAACCCTCCCATTCAAGGCCAGGTTGGACAGGGCTTGGAGCAACCTGTTCCAGTGGAAGGTGTCCCTGCCCATGGAAGGGGGTTGGAACTGGGTGATCTTCAGGTCCTTTCTAACCCAGCACTTTCTATGACTCTATGAAAGGAAAGATAAGGCAGCACATCCTACCCAAAGCAAAGTCCACCTCCGCAAAGGAGCTTCCTCCAGTACCAAAACCCAGACCCAAGTCCAATCTTTCTTGCACTGGGCAAAGGTTGAATCTGGATCCCATCTCCCCAAGCTGCCTTGTCTCCAAATAACATACCCTGGTCCATTTTTAGCCTTGAGTCCTGCTGCCATGAGCTTATGCAGCCATGCTCTTTGCCTGTGTGCCTCCGTCCAGCATCTTCCCAATTATTTGTGAAGCCCTTGGCCAATTTTAACTGAGTTTGACAGAGGAACAGATGGCTCAAAGACATTAAATACCTGCAAGTCTAGTGCAGATAGGCAGCCAGGTACAGGAGAGGGACTCTGCGAGTGCCCCATGGAGGAAAAGGCCACATAAAAATGAGCTTCATCCTCATCCGAACCTCAGAGAACCCACACAGCACAAAGCCTTTCCAAATGTCCCCACTGCAGGAGGCAAGTCATTTACTCCTCTCTTGGACCAAAATGAAGCAAACTTGTAAGAAATCTGCCTTTAATCTGCTTCCATGCCAGGCAGAGGATGGGGTTTGCATATGAAAGCAGAGCCTGCGTGACAACCTAGACAAAGGATGAAAAGCAATGAGGAAGGAAAGTCAAGTTGCTGTTGGTGCCAAGGAACTGCTGGAAACCTTGCACCAAACCTTCTCCCATCTATCCCATGGCCTTGGATCATGCATCTGGGGTAAGGGGGTGGGGTTTGCACCTGATTTTGGGTGGCTTCATTTGGATATATTGCTTTCACAAAGGAAGAGCGTGCAGCACATCATCTCAGCCGCACCAGGCTGACGTGGCATGCTACCCACCGCTAATAGAGCTACTCATCTCTTTTCCCATCACTGTAGCTTTTTAATGAAGGAAAATGGCTTTTTAATAAATAAAACCTTGCACCAGAAATAGCAGCACGGTCATCTATAATCCCCTGAAAACTTCTCAAGGCTCAAAGTTGAGACGCAAAGCACAGAACAACAGTCAGCAACAGGGTGGATGGGGGGGGGTCATAAAATAAGGCAGCTAAAAACATATACAGGCATGAAAATGCCTCCCCCGTCACCAAAATAATGTCAAAAGCATTTTGCCAGTGAATATTCATAAGTTCCAAAGGCTTAAGCAAGTATTAATCCTATTTCAACACAAAAAGAGGCAGAGAGCAGCAAAATGACTTCATCCGAAAGGGCGAATAGTGGTGCAACCACGATGCAGGATGGAGCAGCTCCCCATGCCCTTCCTGAGCCAAAACCAGGGAGGGATGAGGCACGGGGCCATGGAACCACCTCCCCTTCCGTATCTATCAACACCATCACCCCTTCCCTTCCCAAGTAAAGCGGATTTGTCCACAGGATCAGCTCCGGGTGGCACAGCCTCCCCCAGCAGGTACAGATGGACTCGCTGATCAAGATGGATCATTTGGCACGTTCAAAAGACCTGGATGCAACCACAGAACGGGCAACACCTCCATGGCTGGGGCATGAGGGCAGATAACAAACAGGAACCTCTAAAATACAAAGGACCCCAACATCTGGACCCCTTTGCCACTGAGGTCTGGCTTGTTTGCTTCAGCAAAGGCCCCTTCCCTGCTCTCAGCCAAGGTTAATAGGGTAGAGAGGGAGCATCTGTTTATGAGAAGGTTATCAAGTGAAAGGCACTAACGCAGCCTCCAAACCAGCTTTGCAGAGCCTCTGCCTTATTATTTAATTTGGCTCCAGGACGTGAAATTAGGCTAATGGCTGTTAAGTGGTTAAGGCATGAACATTGTCCATCTGCCGAGAGGGCTCTGGGCTCTTGTTCTCTTGCAAAGACGAAGGAGGAAATATAATAGGAGAGCTTGCTGTTAGTTTGAGAGCTCCGAAATGCATTTTCTCCCTCTTGCCCCTGCTTTTTGATTCCTTTTCTCTCCAGCACTTTGCCTCTTGCAGCATTAGGAACTTCTGGAGAGCAAGTTCCTGGTTTGCCTGTGTTTTGGGGGGTCATTGTGCTGTGTTTTCTTATGTTGCCTTTAGTTTTCGGAAGGGTGAGCCACTTGGTTTCAGCAATGCCACAGCAACCAGATATTGCTGTCTCCTCATTCAGGCAAGCCAAGTGCAGCATTCCCTATTTGATATCAGCTGCATTAAGCATGAGCTTTTGTCTCTTCTCCTTGTCACCAGGACTGGCAGCCTGTCTCCATCACCACCACATCATCATTGCAGTCTGCCTTGCACTCAAGCCTTCCCCATCCAGACTCCTTGCTGTATTTAATGAGTAACTCTACACATACCATGGAAAACACGTAGTTTCCTACACATTTCAATCTTAAAGGAGCTCCCTCTTCCCTTGAGTCTTCCACAGAGTGCCCACGCAGAGTCTCGGGTGTCTCGTACAAGAGTTGAGCTCATTCTGTCTGGTGACTAATGACATCTCTCAACCTCTACATGCCTACTTTGTACCTTGCTTCTACAGAGATCTGAATGACTTCTAGGCAATCAGGGTGGCCAAACTGCATGCAAAACCTGGCCAAACCTACTCAGAAGATCCCATAGATATCAAAATCACCTCTACAGTGACATCTTTTTGTTCCCAAATGCAGTTTGCAAGCTCTGCCTCACCCACAGCAGGACAGCGCTTCACTGCTGGGTAAAGCTATTGCATGGCCAGACCTGGGTTTATTAAAAGGGGGTGGACACAGAAGGATCAGGCAGTAATTTGGGTATTTTAAGCACTTTTTGGCTATCTCCCAGGAGCAGGCACTTGGCATTGCTGCTGCCCACCCCCTAAGGGCTCATACTTTGGTCATCATTGGGATTTGACTTACAGCTGGGATGAACACCAAAGTAGCAGCTTGGGATTGGCAACGCAGTGGTAAAGCAGGCTCGTACCCAAGAGCTGAGGCTTTTGGACACAAGCATGCTCTGACAAGGTGAACCAGAGGCAGGAAAGGGTCGTGGCAAAAGAATAACAGCTCAAACCCCATCTCTCTCCTGTAAGTAAGAGCCGAGCCGTCTCCGAGCGAGAAGGGTTATTTATGGGGATGCGAGGAAGGAGAAGGTGGCTGAAGAGCATTTCTCATTTCCCTCCATTACTGCAACAACCCCACTTGAAATCCAACTTTCTTTCTGCCTTCTCAAGCCAGGGAAAAGAAATCAGAGTGCTGCAAACAATGTCAGCATTCCCTCCTTGTTATCCTGATTTTGCCAGAGGTTAGTGAGGCTCTTTCAGAACCACAGCAGGAGAAACAAGCAGCAGTTGGCACTGCCGGGAGAAAAGATGAGGGCATTTACTAACGGGTTTATCCCCCCAAAGCATCCACATGGAATTCCCACCCATCTCTTCATTTTGCTGCTTGCTTCCTGGAATTGATCCCAAACTGCACCACCCAAACTCTGCTTTTTGGGGGGAAAAAGATGAGGAAAAAGGAAATGAAGCCATGGAGGAGCATCGATAACGCTGCCTGATGCGAGAATAAAGCTGCTCTACACTGGAATAACCACCAAAGTGCGATGCTCAGCCTATGTCCTGCAGCTCTGCACCTGCTTGCACTAAGTGCCCAGCTTGCAAAGCTGATGGGAATTACAGAGAGTGGAATTCATGGAATTTCGCCCTGATTTGGCTGACTGGTGTGGAGAACTTCCACTGGTGCAGCAATCCCCATTGGGAAGAGGGGAAATGAGCTTCTGCTCTATTTTTTATGCTGGCAAAACCCTGCTTTGACACATTTCTGTCTGTCCTGTCACCAGCCCTGCTTATTCCCCTTGCAGGCTGGTAGGAGCTATTAAGTTCTAGCAGAAGTGTGACACCAGGAGAGGTTTGTGTGAATAGCATATCCCGGCCGATCTGCAGGATAGAGAACATCTATAAAGCAGGTTAAGGGATAAATCCTGACAAGCCCTGACAGGAGAACAAAAGAGTCTTCATTAAACAGCACAATTGCTATGGTTTCCCCCCATAATGATGCTGAACCTTGTTGATAGCAATTGAGCCCCATGAAAGACCAGAAGAAGGATGCAATTCCCAAGCCGAAGGACTCAGGAGAACCTTGCCAGGGTTCTCCAGACCCAGAGCGTGGGGGGCTTCCAACTGTATCTGGGGGAGAACTGGCATGGCAGGACTTGTAGGAAGCCTCTTTTGAGGAGTCCTTAGCACCAACATGCTGCCAGGGAGCATATGCAAGGAAGGGAAGCATTATAGCACTTTGCGTCTGCTCACCAGTGTTTTGAAGGCTTTTCTTGGCCTTGGTCACCAGTAAACTTGGCAAGAGGTTTCCCAAGCCCTGAGCTGGCAGTTATGGGAAAGAAGGGGGTTTTATCCAAGACATAGGAATCCAGGGAGATGGCTTTGAACTGAAGATGATAGGGGAGAAGCACAAAAGGAAATGTCCTCATGAGCACAGCAGCTACTTGGGAAGCAGGAGGGAAAATCTGTGAGGTGAGGATGAGCTTGGAGGAGACCTGAGGAGAACAAAATCCATCCTTTTCCTCTGATTGCTTTAAGGGAAGGAAGCTCTGACCTCCTCCTCTCCTCTCATGGGGGTGGTGAAGCAGCACAGGATGCTCCTTGCTGTTGGGATGTGAAATCACTGGGATCCACAGCCCGGACCACTAAAGGGAGTGATGGATGCAAGGGAGGGAGAGGAGGAGGAAGCTGTGTCTTAAGGCTCTGCAGCAGCAAATGGGCTCAGTGATTAAAACCGAGTGGGCAGCTGTGTATCACTCTGGATTTTCTGCCTGTTTCATCACTAGCAGTGACTCAGGAATATTCTTCATCGCCCTCAAGCGAGGATATGATCATTTTCTGCCACTTGAGATGAAGCTAATTTTACAGCAGCTTAGAAAGAGAGATGTCATGTGCTGATTCCTATACTGCCTGCATGACACGTCAGCACAGCAAGGCTATAGGTGCTGACTGCTGGAAGTTATACCTGATACTGGGAGAGAAACACCATGGGCCAGGAGAGGCTTGTTTGGAGCTGCAAAGATGAGAGAAGAAAAGCAGCAGAGGATCAAGACTTCCCAGCAAGAAGAAAGACCACAGCATCCTCTCTCCAGTGAGGCTGCTTAAGAGGAGAAGCATCCAGACTGCCTGAAGGTTTTGAATGTGCTTCTAATAGGATAAGTGAGCTGAGCAAGACTGATGGGCTCAAAGGACAGCTCTCTTTGCTCAAATCCAACCCCGTCCCAGAGAGATGAATTTACCCCAACCCAAGCCTGATGCGTGAGGAACCCACGCTCCAAGGTGAAAAGTGTCCATGGTCCCAGTGCCAAATTGCTCCCTTGGTGCATCAAAACCCAGGTCTGGTTGGGATCCCCATCTCCCCCTACCACAGGGCTGGGATAAGATGGGAAAGGAACTGGCACTGCAGCTGGGATCCCGGCTGGGAACCTCCCAACCCTCCAGCCACATTCAGATGGGTTTTCTTCCTCACTGATCAGGCCCTTTATTTAGCTTGGAGATGCAAAAGCTGCCTCACACCAGGCCCTGGCAATGCCTTGCTGGGCTCCCTGCATGAAGCCATGGTCTCCCAGCCACCGGCCCGCATGCCATTCCTTGAGAGCCCTGGCTTCAGGAGCTAACTGGCAGTGGTAGCTGTGTTTGCAGGGCAAAGGGAGCAGTCCTGCCAGCTCTTAGTGACACAAGGAGTGCTTTGAACCGGCATGGTGACAGCTGTCCCAATGCCACATGTACTGACAGAACCTGAGTTAAATTACTGACAGTTGGCATCGCAAAGGGAAGCCAAGAGAAGAGCTGACATCTCCCCATCACACCAGTTCAGAGCCCCACGGCACCTCTCTGAAGGCTCCTGTCACACCATGGCTGCAAACCCCCTTTGTTCAGGACATCACTGGGCTCCATCCCTTCCTGCTTCAACTCCCATCAACCTAGAGGGTCAGTCCAGGCAGGTTGGGTGAAGTCTCCCCTATGCAATGCATCGCCATCAAGCCTTTGGTCTTTTCTAGAAGGACCAAGAGGGTATTTATCACCTTGTGGTCATAGAATGGTTTGGTTGGACCTTAAAGCTCATCCAATTCCAATGCTGCCATGGGCAGGGACACCTTCCACTGGAGCAGGCTGCTGCAAGCCCCTGTGTCCAACCTGGCCTTGAACACTGCCAGGGATGGGGCAGCCACAGCTTCTCTGGGCACCCTG
>JANHGB010049588.1:17519-29758 GCA_026283785.1 Coracopsis vasa
TGGGGAGCAATTTTGGGACTCATTGATTTTAAGATCAGAAGCAGCCATTAAGGCACCTCCTATGAGCTGCTCTCCACCACAAGCCAAAATGTTCCATCCAGTACTGAACAGGGATGGAGGATGGATAATTTAGAGCTATTCGCAATGAGTGACACACCAGCCTTTGCCCACAGCCAAGGGCCAGCCCAGCTCCATCCGTCCTCGCTGCCAGCGCCATTCCCATGAAGGATGCTCTTTAATTCCTCCCCTATCCTCACAAACCAATTTTAATCCCATTTTCCTTCCCAGAGCTTTCTTAGACAACACTCAGAAAATGAGCTGAGGAAGAGAAACATTGGGGTCTATCAATGCCAGCAAATACCACCCATCTGGGATCACATTCTTACCTCTGGAGGCCCCAGCAATCATGGGGAGCATTCTTCCAGGCTCCCACCCCACTGAAATGCACCCTGTCAGGAAGACTTCCAGTGGGGAATCTGCCCCTTCTTGTTTATTGGTTTTCCTTTGGGCTTTTCCCAAAACAGAGCTTTTTCTCCATGTAATTTCCTGTGAACAACTGAAAAGAAACATGACCAACATCTCTTATAGCAGCAGCACCCAATAAAAAGCATTGAGTGGACCCAAAGTCACATAATACACATAATACAGTGTTAACACTGACACAACTTGAAAGTCAATTTTAATGTACATTTGTGCTCCCAGTTTACTTTTGGTAAGGTTGAAATGCTTGGCATCAGCTCCAGGTTTTGAGGGCTGTGGATTCAATTTGCAGAGGGTGCTTGGGAGAGAGGGGAATGTTTCTTCCTAGAGAATAACACTGCGTGTCTGAAACCTCTTCAAGGCTGTGGAACCATCACCCTGGATCCTGGCTTGTGTGAAATCCAAAGTCTAACAGAAAATCACATTTGAGCCAAGCTCACCTTGTTCCTCCCAAGAAGCTGATGCTTTTCTTCTTAAACCTTTTCTTCTTTAACTGTGACCATTTCTCTGTTTGAGATCTGCTTCTCATTGTGCACCCAGTACCTGGTTCCTCTTCTATAACCTTGGGACCTTTGACAGCACAGTGTTACCACTGTGCCAGCTACATGAAGTATGCTTTTTATGTCCCCACTAGGGGACATTAAAATGAGCTTTAAAGTATGAATTCAATGACTTAGAATAAAATCCAGTCCATAGCAATATTTGACTTTAAAAGCACTGTGGAACTACTTAACCGCTTCATGCACCGAGTCCCATTGCAGGGAACACAATTAGGATACTTTGGCTCCCATTTTTCAGCAAGTGTGTCTGTGATAGAGCTTTCCTAAGTGTCTGATGCGAAGTGCTGTCAGCAACACAGCAGCAAGGCTGTGCAGAGAAAGGTGCTGTGCTTTTGGGGACTGCATGAGCACAGGGCTCAGTGTGGCCAAGCCACTTCTCCTCCCTCAGCTTCACTAAACCCAACCATTTCACCTCGTTTAGGGACCTCTGTTTAATATAACACAGTGTAAACATCACCCAAAACCACAGAGCAAGGATGCAGTCGGGTGTTCTGCTCCACTGAGGCTCATGCACAGGAAGGAAAGGGAAGAGCGAGTGTTTGCCCAGCTGGATGCTTCAGAGAACACGTCCATCTCGGTGCCTCTGGCTACGTGTCTGTACAGTGCTGAACAACAGGAAATCGTTTGACTCGTATCAGACCGAATCCAGGGAGCATCAACCCTGCAATTAGCTATAATTAGAAATCCATTCCGGCAGCACCACGGAGCCAGTTCTCAGGTCTTGACAAGAAACCCTTCCAGCCAGCCAGCTCCCATCTCTACTGCGCAAGTAGCCATTCCCTGGCTGGCCATGCCAAGCCTCAGGCCCAAATTCCCCTTGGATAATCTTATAGAGTTATTTCTTAATGCACCCTTCTGCACTGTAACTTTTGAGTATTCAATAAGAAAAGATAACTGCTGATGTGAGATCCCATGGTGAGCAAAGATGAAGGAATCCCCTGCCTCCCACTCCAGCCATCTTCAGCCCTTCCTCTCCACCCTCACCCAAATACCACCAGGCTTCTAACCCACAATGTGGATGTGGCCAAATCCAGTGCTATTTCTGCATTGCTAATGCCCCTGGGAGCCTGTGCCAGCTCTCAGAATAACATCCAGAATACAATGGGAGAAGCTGAGTCCAAAGAAAGTCAATTGTCACCTTATTTTCAAGGAGATTTAGCTTCCAGCTGAAGCTAAACATTGCCATATGAGCAAAAAACCCCAGCACTTAGAGGTGCTGGTACTTAGGGATCTAGTAAAACGACAGCAGCCCCAGCTGTAATTATTGCCCTGTAATCTGCATGTCATGAATCACTACATAACACAGCAATAGCTGCAATCACTGCACACAGTTATTTGTTCTTTGCGTTGAAATAAAGTGGTGGGGAAGATGGGCAGCAATTGAGTGTGGAGTAAATATGCAGTCATTGTCGACCTTTTTCTATCAACAGACACTTAACAGTGCTCCTGTGGATGTCCTACACACCAAATAGAGGAAAGGAGTGCACAGGATCTCCAAGCTCTCTTCTGCACATCCCCAAAACCCCCCTATCAATCAGTAAGCTGAGGGCTGGGAGGAAAGGTGGGTAACTAGGAAGAGTTAAACAAGACTCCAACCACAACTAAAACTGAGGCTTTTCTCTGGCTGTTCTTTAAGCCATTTGGTTCCCAGATGTTTTTAACAGCTTTCTGAGTGTGAGTTGGAGCCAACAGGGCACCCACACCACAGCCAAGGGGAAAACTTGGTGTTCTGATCTCGGTTTGGGTGCGTGAACTAAATGTTCATGTTCTCTGCAGTGAAAAAGCACCGAAAATCTTGGTTTGGAAAGTGTGAGAGGCCCCATTGAGCCAATGCAATGCAGTGCCAGGGTGAAGGAGGAGAAAAAACACCTCTTGTAAGTCCCAGATCTGCTAGATAAGGGCATCACTTCCAGCTCCTTCCAGATACGTCAGATAAGGTCATCACTTCCAGCTATTCAACACATCTTTGCACATCAGCTGGTTTCCTCTATAACTTATCTCTGAGGCAACAAGCCAGGTTAGCTCTACTGCCAAGCTCAGCTCTTTATAATGCTTACAGCCAGCTGGTACCTTCACTGGGCTGAGATAGGAGCTGGTCCATGAGAGATCGGATGGACACCAACCTGGGCCACAGGTGATGCTGAGGATGACACCAGCCCAGGAACCACAACTCACCCATGTCAACAACATCAACTCACGCTTGTGTGGCAGGAGACCTGAGCTGCAATTCCCATGAGGCTCACGGTCAACCACTGAACCTACCCAAAAAGAAACCTTTCCATGTCATCAGAGATCAAGTTCAGCAAAGCCAAAGCTGCTGCACAACCGCAAGTCCCACCCCAAGAATTACAATTGCATCAACACATCACATCAATACATACCTCCTCACTGTGCTCCTGCATCCCACGTGGGACGGCATCCCTAGCACATGATTTAAACACAATGACCGAAGGCTCCACTGCAAAACAGACAGGACAAGGCAAAATTCAAGATTTTCTGCTGTTAAATCCACATGATTCTGCTGGTTACAATGGATGTTTATGAGTTTAAATACAGTTCAATACTTTCTCTAAAGCTCAGTACTTACAAGTGCCTCTGTGTGCGTATTAGCGGCAGAGATAGATAAAATGGTTATGCAGTCATCTCACAGCTCCTTCTTTCTCAGTGTGTGATTTGTTCATATTCTAAAGAGACCCTGGCATGAACAATTACTTATTTTAGATTAAATACAAGACTGGGAAGAGGAGGAAAATCTTCCTGAGCATGGCAGACTTCTTTATATCTTACTAAATCTCCCTCCAGAGCCATAGCTGTTGGTACTGAAAGGCAGAAAATCAGCTGAACCGAGGACCTCTGCCCTGCACTAAGAAATGCAATAAGAAATACTTGGACACTCAGGCCAGGAGAATCATGCATTGATCTGCTGAGGTTTCGCTGACCTCTACACCTCTGTGTGCTACCGAAAACTGTGCTAAACTCCAGCCAGCTCCACCAAGCAAGCATCAATGTGACCTGAAACACCTCTCATGGGAGCAGAGAGATGGTGGAAGGGAAAGAGGAACCAAAGAATCCCTCTTTCTTGAGTGAATTTGGAGCACAGGAAAGAGTACAGGGAGGTAATCTTGGTGTGAGAGCAGCACCCATGTGAAGGGGAGGTTCCTCAACCCTCTGAGCCCAAACTGGCCCTCTCCCAGCAGTGATGCTCTGCCCATCATTCTCCACAGCCTTTTGCTTCCCAACATGACAGAAGACTCATTACTTAAGGCAGGAAGAAATACTCCCTCTGCAGCTATAGCACACAGCAGATGAACAAGTCCATTTCAGTGGCATTCGCCTCTGGATGAGCAACAAAGGCAGAAATGAAAACCCCAAGAACAAGCACAAAACCCCCACATGAGCTCTTGTGTTACACCCGGTAGCTCACTGGGGAAGCGTGATGCAATAGAAATACCCTGGCTCTTGCTGAATCCATGTGTGAACATCAATTGTTAAGCGGAATAATTCATTGTGCTTTGACTTTCACCACGGGTCCTAAGACTCAAATCCATGTTCTTTCCAAATCACTGTTATTTCCAGCCTATCTCCTGTGGTGATGTACATAGCTAGCCTGAATTTCCCCTGTGACACCTTCATAAATAGCTTAACCCGAGATATAATTTACTAAGGCTAAAGTGTGGGCTCAGAAAGACCTATTTCTGTTGCAGGAACTTGTGCCAAAATTGGCATCACCTCTTTCCAAGGCTTTCCCCATCAAGCACATTGTGCTTGGGTGGAGAACTCTACCTGTGCCCCTCCCAATGGACCACAGAGGCTTGAAAATATAGAGGGAAGCAAGGTAAAAGATGCTTTCCACTCTTGGAGGTCCTAGGACAGAATTGACCTTCTCAGGCCCTGAGGCTGCATCTCTGTTACCTAGGTTTTCATTGCAGCCCCCACACTGCTGGGCACAGTGCAGAAGCAGCAATAAGCATAGCTGAAAGTGATTAATATTGCCTCAAATCCCAGCTAAATACACCATGTGGGAATCAAGGATTAACCAGCAGCACCTCCAGAGCACTTGTAAGCAGTCCAGGTACTTCTGCATTCACCTTGTTCTCCAAATCAACCTTTTCCCTTCAGACAGCAAACTCACATTCTGCTCTACACAGCATTCCCTGCCTTGTTGTTCACCCACTGGAGGTGACCAAGGGTTAATAAGGAAGCCAAGGCAATACCAGCTGAATTTTCTCCTGATAAGGAACCCCTCCTTCTGAGCCTCATTAAAACTGTCCTGATTATTTCCTTACTTCACAAAACATCTCATTGCTGGTTCTCCAGCAAGACAGTGAGTCTTCTGCATCCCCCCAATGCGGGAATGAACCAACTGTAACTGACCCCTAAAGCAGATGGAGTCAAAGATCATCCTTGGGGCTTAAGAACCCATGATTAAAATGCTGGAGGCATTTAATACAAAGCCATTTGAAGCTACAAGTCCCAGTGCCATAACTCCATCTTAATTTGATCTGAACACTGGGCTGTGCTGAAGACAGACACATACTCCTCCCAGGCAAACCCCACAGGCTCAGTGCAGGAGAATCACTGATTCTCCTTATCTTACATCCTATTGGAATAAAGAAAATAAACCCCACAACTTTCCTGTTGACTTCCAATAAAGTGGGAAAACAGGAGGCAAAGCAGCTGAGGCCCAAATACTTCAAGCTAGTTTGATGGCAAGAAAGCCAGAGGAGCCTGCAGGCAATCAATCTTGGGGTCAATCACCCAGATCCTGCAGCCACATCTATTCTGGCAGCACTAGGAATGGAGCTGTTGTCCTCTTGAGGTCCTTCCCGGCTCCTCCAGTTGTTCTGATGCTTGTATTTATATCGTATTTATTGCAGAATAAGCTATTTAACAAATTCCTGTGGCACAGCTCCCTCCATGAGCACTGAGCTCCAACATCATTACTTTTATTGCCCAATGCTTTGTCCACCAAGAGCTTGCCCTGAAGAGTTATTGCCAAATAGCCCATTCCCAGCAGCCAGCCACAGATCCAAGGTTAAGATGACCCCAGTGAGCAGCAGAGATTGACGTGGTTAGAAGGCGGAAAACCAAACACAAACACGAAATAAAGGGGGAGAAAAGAACCTCAGGAAAAGCTGAGCAGGGATGGGGCCTGGGAAGAGGAAGGATCTTCCCCACCAGCTGACATTGTGCAGTACGGCATCCTTACCTAGTGGGAAGCAACAAATTGCTGCTCTGCTGTTTGCTTTTCACCATCCCAATCTACTGATGCTTCTTAATTAAGACTTTCATTGGGGATTGAAGTTGAAAGGGGTTCCCCCCTCCCCTCAGTATAAACAACAATAGTGAAAACCAGTTTGGGGTTGAGGAGTTCCCTCCCTTTCCTTTTCTTTCCCTCGCAGCTTTGAAACACAAGGGCATTTTAAAAACAAAGGGAGAGACAGGTTTTGGAATGAAACACTGGGGTATTATTATTATTACTGGTTTATTGTTGTTGTTATTACTATCATTATTGTTATTACTGTTATTACTATTGTTTCTATGATTACTACTATTATTACTATTATTAAGCATAGGTTTCCCTTTTAAAACCCATCACTAAGCGCCAACCCAAACAAGCACATGGTTGACTTCAAACTGAAGTTTGAGGGCCTCAGCTCTGCTCCCCATCCTGCCTCTGCAACCACAGATGAGGGCTGAAGCATTCTGCAGGTACTCCTACCCTTACATGCACCTTGCTGTGACACAGCCATTGCCTTGGCAGGGATGCCCCCACCAACGGACCAGAGGAAAAGTGCCCAAACCCCTGAGATTGTGGCTGTTTTTTACTCCTTTTATTCTCAAGCTTTCAGGGAGGGGTTGAGGAGCTCCCACCTCCTCCATCACTTTCCTCCCCCTGCAGTGCCCTTTTCACCTGAAAACACACAAAGCCAAAGTCTCTCCTTCAGCCCAAGACTGATCCCTTGGCACTTCCAATGCCATCCAAGCTCCTTCCCAAATCCATGGTCTTGCCTATAACACTGTATCCCTGGGATAAACTATAAGCATCCACCCTTACCCAGTTTAACAGTTTCACTTTATCTGCCTACTAAAACCCAGCCATAATTTCACAGCCTGTCTGCCTGCAGTCGTACTAGCAAACAGCAGCCAAGATCGTACTCCTCTTGCAGACAAGGAGGAGTCAGCCAGCCTCCTCCATGGAGGGCCATAATATACAAACCACATTTCACTCCTGAGATATAACTTGTTACCTACTGATAGTTTAATGTGGGTTTGGGGCTGGGTTTTTGAGAGGATATATTGCTGAGGATGAAAGTGTCCCAGTTGCAATCCCAGCCTCCTCATGCCCAAAAACCAGAGACTGTCTATTTGTGGGCTGTACGAATTGGTGCTAGGCTGGGAGTCAGAGGTTTGGGATCCATCTGTGATTTTCCCATCAACAGAAGAGAGCACAAAGCCCTTTAGTTTCTCTGTTTTGTAAACAACCCTCATCCCATCCAGTGACAGGCTTTTAAATTATTCCCTCGGGAATCCCACACCAGCCCCCAGTGGTTTTACCAAGAAACTGGTGGGCAGATGAGCTATTCCAAGACTCGGGAAACGCTATGGAGGGAGGTTCAAACCCTCTGCCCTGGCTTTGGGTGCCTGTCCCAACCAACAGCACAGGGAACATCTGTGCCTCTCCCCAGCCCTTCTGCTCGGTTTCCATTGCTAACAATAGATAAAAAATAATCAAAGTTCCTCTCTTCGAAAGCCATTAAAATAAGGAAAAACCCCTCTGAACCAATCTGCATTTTATCTTCTGAATGGCTCTAAAGCCTCCACTTGTATCCAAAAATAATTGCACTCAGCAAGGGTTGAAGAATATTCCTTTCAAAGCATGGACCAGATGTTCCGCCGAGACCATTACACAGTTAACTGCCACTAAAAGTAATCCAACAAACTAAGCCCTGATTGAGGAATGCGCGCACGCAGCCCGGCAGCGCCTGCACACATGGAACATGATTTGCTGTTATTTAACCTCTAACGACACAGACGCGCCGTCCCCTTCCTCCTTGGCAAGGGCAGCACAGGGCAGCGAGGAGAGGATTGCTTTGCTTTTACTATCTTGGAAATCAGATCCCATAACCTCAATGCAAGCAGAGCCAATGGCCGCAAGGCCAACCCCCCCACCAGTGTTGCTCAAGAGGTCAGTGCTGTTTTCCCGTCCATCCCAGCACATCCAAGACAAACAGTTCCATGTCACTGCGCTGCAGGGGATGTACAGGCAGCAGCAAGTACAAGCAACCCTGCCCATGCACTGGGCTATGTGCAGGTCACCATCACCTTTCTTGTTACAGACCTGGTTTGGGCTCCAAGGGTTGATGTCCATCAGCCAGGCATCAGATGAGGATGCAGATGGAGCCTTCTCAGACCCCATGCACCAGGCAAGGGTTAGGGTTAGGAGGCAGCCCAGAACCAGCCCCAGCGCACAACAGCCGCTCTCTTGGACCCTGAAGGTGGTTTCATCTTGTTTGTGCTTAGCAGTGCAAAAACTGATTGCCAAGTAGGATAGGAACCACCCAGCCTCCTGAGGCCAGAGCAGCTGAGAGCCTGCTGAGGCCAAGGGGATGAGCCTTGAAAAGCAGCCAGGTGAGGTAGATGGGAGGAGAAAACCAAAACCATGGGCTGTTGGGAGCTGCCTGTGGGTTGGATAGGGCACCTCTCACCTTCTGCCTTCCCTGTCCTGCAGCTGCAGAACTCATTCCCACTTTGTATGCTTCTAAAGGCTTCCTTTTACGCCCTATAATTGCATTTTTGTAGCAAAAACATGCTCTGGAGTGAACAGGCTTCCTCTCTCAAAGAAACATCTCCAATGCAAGTGGAGAGGCACTGATTGCTCTATCAGGTTCTCTAGGGCTTTTCTCTATGTTGTTAGCTAACAAAAACCGTGTTCTTAATTTAAGCATTTAACCCAAATATCTCCCTTTTAATTACAAGCTGAGGAAGAGCAACAGCCCAGAGCAACAACAAATGCTTCTGAACCATCACAGCAGGGACCAGGGAGGGATTTTACACAACCAGGGTGAAGAAAAAACCCCCATGGCTGGGGGGTTCAGGCAGAAAGGACCCCACCAAACACCCCACATGAGGTATCATCTTCCATGGGAAACAAACCCATCATTTCAAGGGCAGGAGGTCACATCCACGGTGAGAAAAGCATCTTGAAGACCATAAACAACTACCACTACCATAACCCACTGCTCACAGGCAGAGCTTTTATAGGCAGCAGTGCCCCCTGATTAGCCCATCCTGACCACGACCACTGTATGAGTCTCCACCCCCCAGCCGTGGCTCCTCCCCCAGCCCATGTGATGCCCATCACCCCTGCCTGCACCCCTGCCCATCATCCTGCCCATCACCCTGCCCACATCCCTGCCCACATCCCTGTCTGCATCACTGCCTGCACTGCTGGATGCTTCGCAGCTGGCAAAGGGGAGATCTGCTGCTCCACAGGCAGAATTCCCATTGGATGCTGCCAGCCAGGCTGGGAGAGGGCACTTGGCCCTGACAGCAAAGTGGAAATGGGAGATGAAACCACACAAGGGTCTTGGGCACCTCCCTGAGCCCTATATGAGGTGTCCAGCACATCTGTGCTCTATCTGGGGATATCCCTTGCCAAAAGCCTGGGTCAGATACAACCATTGAGCGTCCGCTGTAAGGCAGGAGCCCAAGCAAGCAGCTGCATCTTCCATCTCACATTGTGGGTAGAAAGGAGTGCGAGAGGAGGGCAGTGGAGGTGGCCGGCTCTGGAGGAGCTCCAGCCAGGATTGGCAGTCAAAGCCTCATGGAGGATGGGAGGGAGCAGCCGGACACACAGGGACAGCCCATTGAGCCCCGGCTGCAGGAGCAGCCAAAACCATCTGCATCAGAGGGTCAAGGAAACAGCAAAGACCTCAGACATGAACCCAAACATGAATTCCAGAAAAGCTGGAATCCTTCTGGTTTTCCCCTGGGAGGATCCAAGCTGCAGCTTGGCCTCTATTTCCAGCTCTGTGCTAACACATCCCTTGCTCCTTGTGGTTTTCTCCCTCCTTACCAGGGATATGAAGTGGAATCATCTTTATTGAGCATCTCCATGAGCAGAACAAACCCCTCTCTCCAATGCACCGTGATCTCCCTGTCCCTATCACATCCCTGTCTCCCTAAAACAACGGCTGCCACTGGCTCTGGTGTGTAAAGAGGAAGAGCTGGAGCTCAGCATGCCCACACCACCATGTGCTCAGACACAACTTGGCTCCTCCAAGTCATATCTTTATATTCTTTATAATGCTGTGTAGCTGCCTTGGCATTTAATCCCTGTAATTAATGGGAGAGTGAGAACGGTGTAGTTCTCATCTCTTCTCCCTCTTACAAACATAATCCGCAGGGTGGGACTGGTTCAGTTCTGTAGCATTTCATGCCGAGCAAAGACAAACAGCAGCAGACAGAGGCATTTACCTTGTGGCGAGTACGAGACGTCTCTAAGGAAGACGATATTCAAATCAATAACGGGTGAAAGGATCCAAATCACATCCCAAATATTTTAGGTTACATGTCCGGAAAAACAAAAGGAATCTCTTTTGTTTATTAAAAGATGACTTTGACAATGACCTGCCTGGTTCCTATCTGCACACAGAGGAAGTCTTCCTTAGCAGGAGATGTCATCATGCATTTATTTAAAGCTTTAATGATACGTTTGGGGACATCATCTACTCCTGAACATTTCTCTGCTGCAGTTGTCTGGAAGAAGGAGCTTTTTTTTTTCCCCATCTTTAAATAGTAAATGAGGACAATTATCCCATGGTAATTCCAAATGAGAACTTGATTCCGCTTTAGCTGGTGGGGTCCTATCAAGGCAGAATGTGCAGGTTAATTTTAGGAATGCATCCACCCATCCTGCTCTGCTCCTGTTGAGGCTCATGGAGCGGGGATTGGTCCTCACCTTCCAGCCCATGGACCAGTGCACAGCCTGGCTGCAAGAGCAATGAACCAAGGAACTGGAACATGACAAGATGCTGAGGGATGAGTGTGGGATGGAGATGGCAGATCCCCGCCCTGCTCCCATGGGATTCCAAGCTATGGAAGTGGCACTGGGCAAAGCCATAGTGCTGGCACTGTGGAAGCATCACTGAGATGTTCTACATAGCAGTGAGCAGAATGGCTTCGCATTCCAGCTGGCAGTCCCTAATGCTCTGGGAAGGACCAGAGCGCTTCAATCTATTACAGATTAATGGGATTGACTTATTATATTTTTGTTTCTTTTTAATTAGTCTCATTAAAAGCGGAACAATCCTCCTGTGGAGCACACAAATAACACAGAGACTGCGGCCCAGCTGCTGCTTGGCTCCTGATGCATTCACTCAGAATTAGCCCTGCAAACCAGGAAAGATTTAATGGTTTCTGGGTGAGATTAGCAACGAGGAAAGAGCTCCGGGAGGATTAGGAGGGAAACAAGTACGAGCCAGTTTTTGATGGAGTGTTTGCCTAATGCTGTTCTCCAAGTCTAAGGAGAGGCAGTGAGTGTCTATCGGAGGGATGACAGATGCGGAGCTGCGTTTCCTCCTGGTGATTCATTTGGGTTTGGTGAATTCCAGAGTTTAACTTCAGATGGCTCATCCCATCTTTTATTCAATTAAAATAAAGGAAGAATCCCATCATTAGCCCCAGGCCATGACTTAGCGCTGGGCTCATGGTGATGCTGCTTTGGGGAAGCAACCTCCGGCCCATGGAAAGGCTGAAGACCCCAGGGTCCCCATGCAGAGAGTGCTGCTGCAGCACAACACCCCTTTGCTCTCTCCTAAACAATGTGGCCAGATTGCTGCCAAACATTATTCCCCTCTTTCCATCCAGTTTTATGTCCTAAAAGCTTCTTTTCTCCTTCAGTATCAGGGGGACCAGCTCTAAGGCTGGTGGGAGCCCTTCCCATGCTGCAGACCCCAGCCCCTGAGCAGTGCCCTTGCCTGCCCAGCGCCCCCCAAGCCTTGCCAATACAGGCAGGACCCCCAAATTTTCCCTCTTGCTACCTCATGTGTGGTTCAGCACATAAAGGAATCCAAATGTAATCATTATACCAGTTTTGTCCCCAAAGAGCACAGAAACAGGGGCACAGCCGGTGTCCCTAAGCAGAATCAGTCTGTGTTGGAAGAGACCTTAAAGCTCATCTCATTCCAATCCCCC
>JANHGB010049589.1:0-36243 GCA_026283785.1 Coracopsis vasa
GAAGCCCTTGAATGGGGTGGTTATTTTGATAGCCTCTCTGACTGGTACTGTCATAACATTATGCCAGTTCCTTTTGACTTGGTTCTCTTCCCAGGGTTGTGTCTGTCTGATTGTTTGGAATTGTTTAGAAGGTTATTTTATATCTTTCACATGTACAGGGCTGGATTTGAGAGGCTGACCTGTGTTGGTACTGCTGTGGAAGGGACAACAAGCAGGTTTTCCTGCTGTCATTTGGCAGGGAAGAGATCCAGAAAGCTGATGCAAAGCTAGTAGTTCTTTTTGTTACTACAGTGCTGTGTGGATTAGGCATTGTTGTAAAGGAGATATTTAGCTGCCTGATACTGGATGTCTGCAAATTGTTTCTACAATGCAAATATAGCTGTTAACTAACTCTGTTACATTTGTAACTTCTGCCACTGGATAACATACTGCATACCTGCTATGAAATGTAGATTCCTAGTGATTACAGATATATGGTGGGACCGGCTTTGTGTGAATTTCCCATTCTGTGTGACGCACCTTGCTGTCCACATAACATGCTCACACCAACAAGGTGCACCCAGTCATGACTGGGAAAACCTATTGAAAACATCACCTTTTGTATCAATAAATGCAACTGCTTTGATCACAAACCATGAAATGACTGGAAGTCTGGGAATGACATCCAGTTTTAAGCATTTTTTTTTTAGATTGGAGGAGCTTCCCAAAGTTTTGTGCCCCATTTCAGGTCTGCAGAAGAACTGGGTGGGCAACCATAGGATGGGAATTGTCTGAAATACATGCCATCAATACATGCCTGCTGCTTGTAGTCAACACTGTCAGACTTGGATGGAATGTGAAATAAAACAGCTCCCCAAGGGAAGACCGCTTGTGTATCCCAAACTTTTATTTGTGGTTAGGGAAAGCATTGCTGGAGTTTTACTCGGAGTAGTTCATCTCTCCCATCATTTCCAGCTTTGAGTACTCCTGGCTAAATTGGTGATTTGGACCTTGTGCAAAGATTCCTGTCTAAGGGAAGAAGTGTCTGTTTATAATTTTGATTTCTTTCCTCTCTATTTTCAAGCATATGGAAAAGATGTGGAATAAACAATGTTGAATAAATTTACTCTACACTGTCATCTACATGATTTAATCACAAACTACTGGGGTTGCATTGTGCTTTGCCGGCATGAACGTTTTATCCCATGAGGCCTTTCAGGCTGCTGCATGAGTTATCTGTGCTGCCTAAACCAAATCCCTGGAAAGGATTATTGCCCCATGGCAGGCAGCCATTTGAGTTTTTCTTGAAACACTCAATTCC
Organism: Coracopsis vasa; assembly: GCA_026283785.1. Taxonomy (NCBI): domain Eukaryota; kingdom Metazoa; phylum Chordata; class Aves; order Psittaciformes; family Psittacidae; genus Coracopsis; species Coracopsis vasa. Next base: position 1,301 of record JANHGB010049589.1, read on the forward strand.
AGTGGCTAGTTCTGGTTATGTTACTCTGACCAGCTGGCCAGCACGTAACCTTGGACTCTTTGCTTGAGCAGAAAGAGACTGGTGGAAATGGACAGCGGGATCATGAGAGGACAGGACAAACAAAGGATAAGACTTTAGATTCAGTTGGGAATCAAAGGCAGGTAGAGGAAATAAATGTTCCTAGTAAGATTGATTACACATTAGCAGCTGGAATTGGCATGTGTCAAAGATCTCTTTTGTTGCAGTCCCACACCAACAGCCATATGGTAGCACTGTGAAGGAGTTATGCATCAGACAAACTCCAGCTGTCCTTACCTTCAGCTGAACTCTTATACTGTTTGCCCCCATGTAAACAGATGCCCTTTCCACTCTTATTCATGTTTCACTGGGATTTCAAAATAAGGAGACAGGAATTATTTTCTTGGTTTGGGTGGTATTTCTTTTTCTCTCTAGACCATAAAGCTGGTAAGAGCTCGGTGTAAAGAAATAGTATCACAGTAACAAGGAGCATTGTATATTAGCAGGACTCTGAGTATATAGTATAGAATACAAGCAGATGCAGCAGCTATAATGCTTATTGTTAACAACACCAGCATTTTAAATGTATACACATGTGCATGTTTAAATGGGTAAGTAAGAAAAGATGGCAAGGAAAGCTGCCTAGTATCAGCCAACATCTTGGTAGAGGCTAGAGCAGGTTCTCCAGTTGGATTGGGTGAAGTAATGCAATGGAGGTTGATTGTCCTCTGTTGTAACCTTGACTGAATTCTCTGTTGGATCCAGTACAGATAGATGATTCTGGACCACGGTTTTCAGAAAAGAAATATTTCTGTCAGAGGCCAAAGCACAGTCACAGCATACAAGGAGAGACCTAGAACTGCAAGTTAGTGTGGCTGAGTATCCTGCAGCCAGGATGGGCATGTTAAAGAAGAAATGCTGTCTCTTCATGGAACACTGAGCAAGGGACACATCTGCGTCATAAGTCAGCGTATCTGAGGTGGAATAAGTTACATGATGGACTTCATGTGTAGCTCAACTGCTCATTGAAGCTCATTGAAGCTTAGTAATACCGCACCATGGTGTGCGTTGTGTCTTTTTCTGTGCTCTTTGTTTCATGACTGTTGCAACTCTCTCATTTTCTCCTGGGAGTTTGCATCCTTTTGCGTATGTAAACCTTGTCAGCCTCACTGATACAGGATGTGCAAATAAAATCTTTCAGTTGAAACACCTTAACCTGGAATTATCTCTAGAAAGGTGATCCTCTTCAGTGATTCCTCCAAATGATCCTGACTAGCAGTCCTGTTGGGATTACTACACAAAGTTTAGGCTATTGTGAGAAACAGAGTCATCCTTCTCTCTGCATGAATAATGCAGGGCTGCTGCTTGTTGGCTGTGCAATTGTAAGAACTCAAGTGTAAGAGGAATGAATCTTGTGTTTCACTTTTGATGGATTTAATTTCCTAAAGTGTGAATCCAGGTTTTTTATCAACACTTGAATGTTCCCACCCCTCAAAAAGGGAGGGGGACTTTAAAAAATCTTATGCAATCTGTCACCAAACAGTTTTCTCTAAGGGTGAACTGACTGAGGGCAGTAGAGGGAGTTATAAAGGGTCAAGAAAACAATTTCTTTCACTTTATGATATCTGGTACAGGTTCTGGAGTCACCTGGGTTTTAGCGAGGAAAACCAAGCAGGATGTGATTTGGTAGATGTGTTTCAGTTCTAAATAAACTATCAGGTGTCCTTTGTTCTTGCAGTGCATGTATTTTTAACAATCTGAGTACTTCTTGACTAAATCTGTGTTGTTCTGATACCCTCATAATGCTTTTGAAAGCTGAAGCACAGCAATGGGCTCACTTTGCTGCTGTTGGCTGGAGCTCCCTTGGCACTCACTGTTGCTCATCTGTTGTTGTACATTATTCAGAAGCAGTCGAGTGGAGACAGTTTTATACAAGTTCACAGGAAGAAAATGAGGGCAAATCTCCATGAGATGGTTCTGGCTGATGGTACCTTCTCCCAGATGAGACTGCTGCAGAGAGGAGCTGCTCAAAATGATTGCTTTTCCTTCTCTTAAGTTACTTGTTATGGGCACCAAATCAAAGTGAGCTCAGGAATAATGCAGAAGAGTTTTTAAATCCTCATATATTCCTTGCATCTAAAAGACCTTTTATAGTTGTTTAATGCAGTATTTACAAGTTTTAAAGCTGTGTCTGCAAACATAATGATAAATAATAAAAATACTTAGCCTCAGAGTTTGGAACTGATTCACTGCTGCTCACAGGATTTATCTATCTACAGTCTAAAGAAGTGTCTAAGTCTAGAGAGGAAAAGGAAAACTCAAGAGTTAACACTGATAACAGCCTGAAATCACCAGGAAGTTTTGGCACTGATTCTAAGAGCAGCTATAGGAAGTCTCAAGGTGAGATGTACTTCAGCTCCTGGTCTAAAAACACCACAGGTGGGATGTTGTTTTAGTAGTTGTTTTTAATTTGCTAATTCGTATTTTCCTTTTGTGAGGCACCACAGTCATGTACATTCATGTATCTTACCAGAATAATTCCTGGATCAATCATGAGTTTCCAGGGGCAGAATTAAAAGAGGTGCTTTGAATTCTAAATCATATCATGGCCTGCAGGCTGCTTTTGTGGATAGCTTTGATTTCATGTGTGTTGATGTTCAGCACTTGATTTGACTGCTGTATGTTGCTGCTAAAGATGAGTGAGAAACGTTCTTTTCAGCCTAGTAGCCAAGAGAGAGGGAGACAAAGACAGGTCCTTCTCATGTGGTGATCTTTAGCAGAGCACTAATTGTGACTGGAAACAAAAGAAGAAACTTCATGTGCTCAGTAGTTCAGCAAGAGAATCGTGCCGTAATTTGGATCACTTTTCGTGCAGAAGAGTGCAAGGCTTATCCAGACAATCTGCTGAGGAGCTTCAGCCCCAGGTATGGACCAGCTGGAGGTTTTCTATTGCCACAACAGTTTAGGAATTGGTTTACTGCACCCTTCCCTCCTGTTTTGTGTGACTGATTACTGTAGTAAATGTAAGTTCACTCACCCTGAAGGGTTAAAAACTATTTCTCAAGAACTGGTTTGTATTGAATCTCTGCTTAGGAGAGGCTTTCTTTGTGATTTCTTAGAATTAGTAACTCAGTTAAAATGAGAAAAGGCCTGAAATCCAGGGCCCCACACTATCAGGTGAGTGCTACGGTCTCCCCCATGGAGCGCTGTGTTTGAAATTGGTCACAGCTTGGCCAGACCCTGCATACAGGGACCAATGCTATCTCTGACTTGGTGTCTAGGCAGTGTCTAGCAGTCTGCCTCTCTCTGTGTCACCTCTGCTGATAGATCCAAATGGCTTTGTAGATACTCATCACTTCATTGGCATTGCAGATTTGCTGCTGAGGCTTCTATATCACTTTAGTAGGGGGTGGAGTAGGTCGGGGTGTGTGTGCATGGAGGAGGGGAGCGCGCAGGGACTGCCCATCTGACAGCTCAGTGTCTTTGCCTTGTTTTCCTCCTGTTCCCCCAGTTATCATATAGGAGATACCACACTGCCTAGTTGCTGAAGCAGATGACTGGGTGGAACCAGCCTCAGAGTGCCTTTAGTGTGCTTTTAGACCTACATGTGTATATTTAATGCCACATCATAGACTGTGATATAAATAGATGTGGTGCTGGAGTATCCTGAGAAGCTAACCCTAAATCAGAGGTGTGGTTCTGAAGCTGTTCCTATGGGTGGAAAGAATAGGGAAAGGAGAGTCTTCCATAATGTGCACTTTCCTGCTTAACCCCAACAGTAATGTGTTGCACTGAAGGAAATGGAGTGCAGAGTAAAGTAACTTTGCAGTTTGAGGGAGGAGGAAAAGAGGAAGATTTAGGTGATATTGATCAGTGGGCTATAGATCACAGGTATCTATCATCTGTTATAAGTGTAAAAGGAACAGGACTGCTAAATTCTGGGGCACACAACTGACTGCATGGCTTGGGCATCTTTGGAAGGAGTTGGACTCAATGCTACAGCATTATTTTTGTTCTGGTTTTGAAATGATAAAAATGAAAAAGGATAAATGTGAAAGAGCCTAGATAAATTCATCTAGTGTGTTATGGAACAATAGAGAGTAGTTAGACTACTCTACCCAGTTAGACTGGGTAGAAATTATCTTCAGGGAAGTCAAGAGCAGAAGTTAGCTCAGAATATTTTGCCTGGAGAGATTTGGTCTCTCGTCTCTTGGAGCAAATCTATTTTGTACTTGGGCAAAAAAGAAGCTCACACAGCTGCCATTTGTGGCTGTGCTGGCAGAGGCACACACAGTGAGCAAGTCATAACCACCCTTTTTTCCTGTGTAACTCCCCTGGGATTCCTGGAGACCCCATGCAGAATGAAGTGACATAGGGAACAATCAGCCCTAGTGATTTTCTGAATATTATATGAGAATTGAAACACTCCCTGCCTTGCTTGGTTCAGAGGAATGGTTGTGGCTGCAGTGAAGAAAGTTGAGGCGTGTTGCAGTGAGTGCATGGATGTTACTCATTTTAGGAGGCCTTTAGGCTCACTGTTCCCTGCTAATGCATTTAGGGCTGTGATGCATTATAGGCTGAACATCTGGCTTGGTTTTTACAGGCATCGCTAGAGTGTCATCTTCTCCTGAAGTGTTAAATTCCACAAAACACTGTAATTCTAGCCGAGCTGAGAAGTTAACCTCTACAGCATCATGAAGCTTGAGCTTCACATGGCTGCTTGCCTAAGGCTTGAAAGCAAACAACATTAATTGTGATGCCATTAGGAGTTCTACAGGACTTAATAAGTCGGGTAGACAGTACCTCTCCCTTACTTCCATAGTAGTGTTAGATGTGTCTGAAAAAAGTATATCCCCCATCAAGATGCTGTTGGTATCTTTCCTGTTTGACTTCCACAGACTTTGGTGAGGCTAATGGGCTTGAAAATTTTTGAGACTGAGACTGTTGTCTGTTGCAGCAAGGCAAAGACAGGCAGTAGCAGCATGCTTCAACCTTCAGTGCAGTACACCTGATCTGTGTTTGAAATGCAAGCTGGGTTTCTCTCTACTTAGACCACCACCAAAACAGCAGATGAGTGTTCACAGCAGTGGTGGGTTTGGAATAATTATTGTGGCATACAGAACTTTTTTCAAACAGTTGCCACATAAGAAAAATACTAGAATGTCACTAGAGTGAGCTGAATTGAACTTGATGACCAAATTTTTGTATAATTGTATAAAAACATTTAGATGAACATATTTTAAATATTTTTTACCAGCTTCAAGCCTCTGAAGTACCCAGTCTTCTCTCTATTCTAATGGATTTACAGCAGCACTATGTGTCAGATTGTCTTCTAGTCATGTGTGTCTTGCCACAGGTGAGAATTGTAGCTGTCTTGCTGCTGAGATATCTTGGAATTCCTGTTCCAAAAGGAGCAGGGAAATCAAAGTAAACTGTTAGATAAATGATGCTATAAAATATATGAAGGTTTGCTGTGCTGGGATAATGCCAAGGTGATCAACTGATTGTTTGATATAAAGCTTCTTGTCTTGTCTACCAGAATGTGTCAGAGTCATTGAGAAAAGATGGCACTTTTCATGTATGAAAGCCATCAGTTTTACATTAGTTTTACATTCAAAATAATGAAAATTGTTTTGGCCATGATGTTAATTGAATTCTAATCCTCACTGAGGCAACTCATGGCATCATCTTGCCTTTTTCTAGGTAACCTTGATTTTTTTTTCTCCTGTCTAAAGTGAAGCCTCATATTTTTGGGAGTATGGAGTTGGGCTGAGCAGTTTTGCATGTGCAGCCCTTGCAGATGTGTGATTATGTACATAATAGGATAAGGATGAATCAATTTTGTGTATCTTTGGGCCTCTCCAATTTCCTCTCAAAGTGATTTCCCAGGAGCTGAGATGGATTTTAGTAAAGCAGAGAGAATGCTCACAACAGGGAGCCACTTGAATGGGAGCTTTTGTACAGGCACAACGTGAACAAAGCAGAATGATAAATTGACGTAAGCATGTCTTGTCTGTCTTCCTCAAAGGATGACTTGGTGTCATATTTACTAACAGATTCTGAGGTCAATTCTTTGCTAGAAACAATGGGTCTGTTGTTCAAAAGCCACTTCTATAAACCAAAATTTAATTATCAGCTACGAACAACAGAAATATAAAAAGATGTTCAGCATATGTATGTTTAAATCAGTGAATTAAGGAAGCTAAAGTAGAAGAGAAATACATGGATCCTTGAATTGTGAGCCAGAGGGGCCACCTGAACAGACAGGACAAGCAAAGTAAGGAGGAAGTTTTGTTCAGTCAGACCCTTTTGAGAACTAATGTAACTATGATTCTATGAACTATGGATAAAGATGTATGAGTCTGCACTGGTTGTGAAAGCCTGGATCTCACCACAGCCCTGGCCATCCTGTACTGTCCTAGACATCAGCTGCTTACATGTTGTTTAAAAATAAGCCACAACTTGCCTTTTATGTGAAAGAAAAAGAAAAGCACATTTAGGCATGTCTGTATGAGAGTCTGCCTACAGTATGATCAGCTTCACTGAAGAGCATAAAAATAGTTTGCAGTTTGTGACTAGACTGATGATTGCGCTTATTAGTACAGTTTGTGCAGGTTTGGGTACTCATATGTTGCTGAATGCAGTATAGACATACTTCTGAGTCTGCAGAGGGCCTGAAAGCATACATCTGAGGACAGGAGCTATGTTGCACGTCCAAGTGCTGCGCTAACTGTGAGAACACTGTTGATAACAGCAACTGTGTTAACATGTTTCCTGAGATGTGATAGAAGGCGAGGTCTGTCTGCAGTGTTAACTGTGAGTAGCAGCTCCTTGGTGTCATGAGTATATCACATGTGGAGATCTCACCATTTATTTGTAAACAAAGTATCATCTAGTTATTTGGATGATGTATTCCAGTGCAGCCCTTTAAGAGACAGAAACATGTAGAGGCATCCCAAGGCATCATGTAAAGGCAGTCTTGCACTGGTTTTCTCACCCCCCAGCAAAAGTGTCCCCAGCTCAGCTGTCTAGGAGGCTGGTGGGTAACAGGGACAAATTGTGTAACCCAGCTCAGTGAAAGCAGAATCATACATGCTATTCCATATTAGAAAGGAAAACCATCCAAGGTCTGAGTAGCTCCCTGAGTTTCAGAACATTTTGGAGTCCAGCAGCTATCTCTGATGTCACTGAGCAAATGCACGCTCAGAATGTGGGAATTTAGATTTCTGAAGATTAGAGCAAGTCCCAGTTAGTTTTCTGTTTTGGAAACTGCTGGCCCAAACCCTTGTTTCTATGTTAGTGTTTGTTTCTCTACTAGGACAGCTTTGAATACTAAAGAATAAAATTTACAGATCACCATTAATAGTGGCTTTCAATATTTTTATTATCATGGAAACAAGGTTTGCATCTTGAAAATAGTCTTCACTTCTGAAGTGCACAGTGAATACATATATTTAAGAATGGGGTCTTGTTGTTGGCCAGTGAAGACCCTTTTAGAGTAAAATGAAGAAGCTTGCAGTAATGTAATATTTATTAATAAAAAATTATCTTCTTGTGGCCTGATGATGTTTTTAGTTATGAAACTGTTCTATAGCATTTACTGACAGATGAGAGACTGTGCTTTCATGCGGATCCTCTACAAAACATTGTCTTCCACTGCTTGTTTTACAGCATTTGTTTCATTCTATGCTAACCTCATTAACTTCATTAGGCAGTCCTCATCTCCCCAGAGACTCGCCCATTGTCAAGGGCAGCTGCATTTGCTTATTACAAGAACCTTGGTCATTAGTAGCATCAATACAAAGCAAAGCTCTTAATAGAACCTGAGATTACAGTTATAAATCAATCCAAATTTCTTTTTAAGTGCAATAACAATGCATAGCTTTGGATGCATTCACCCTAAGGGCTGCTGCTTATATATATTGTTAATTTCTTCCCCTTCTCCTCCCAAAAAAAAAACCACCAACAAACCAACAGCACAACTGTCTTCTGTACTAAGTGGAAGAAGAAATAGAGTTTTGTGCCTTGACCAGTCAGGTCTTAATTACTTTCAAGATGAATGGATAAAACTGAGAATCCTACAACTGTGTGTCTCAACGTTTCTAGTGCATTTCAATGAAGCAGACTGAGTATCCTACACACAGATGTGGTTGAAATTCAGATCCTGCAATTTAGATAGATCTTCTTCTAACTTCTAGTACTTCAGAAAGTCCTCTCATCCCAAATCAGGACTAATTGGCCAGCTCTAATTAGGAGTGGAGTGGGTGCTAATATGAAGGATGAATCGAGATTTGTTTTGCTCATTTTGGAGATGGGTTACAAGTCTGGGATGTCCAGGAGCTACAGCTCTTAAGGCTTTAGCAACTTGATTCCATATCTGTTAAGGTCATAGTTCATTTTTTGATCATAGTAATTCTGTTTGGCAAAATCAGAGTTATTACTACAGATAATGGATGCACAGAGCTAATACATTGTAATGCTTATGTAGTAACTAGGACAACAGAATGTGAGAAGCACGCGATGCAGTGTAAGCCCTTGGTCTCAGTCCAGGACAGTGAATTGTTGTGTTAAGGGGAAAGCCTGAAGTGCATCCTAAGAAGGAAAGAGGAACTTTCCTTCTTGCCCACTGAAGAAAGAAGTGGTAATAATTTCACCAGTCCTGTCCTTCTAGTACCACATACTGGAATTCCTTATGTCCAAGCAAATGTAAAATCCTTTGGGGAAGGAGACCCCTCACATCAGAATTGGAATCAACTTTCTAGGCATGTTTCCAAGATTCAAGTGTTACTGAACGCTTTGGGAAGAACTCGGAGCTGACATTTCTCTGGGAGATGTTAATGAAAGGAAGAGAGTGAGAGGCGGCTGGTTTCCTTAGGAACACAAAGACCTTAATCATTCCAGTTCTGCATTCTTGTGTCGGTTGCCTGTAACATTTAATATTGATTGCAGGATTCTTTTATATTCACTGCACTGCAATAATTAAGAGATTTGTGAGCATTTGACTAACGTTCTGTCATCTCTGCACATTACAGTTAAAAATCCCTGGATTGTTTGCATGTCTCAGTTTATTATCAGAACAATTCATAACACTGCTTCTTGAAAGTAGAATTGATTTATTTTTTTCCTGGGGACATCTGTGCCGAATCAGTTGCTCTTCTTATTTATAACAATTCAAATAGCACGCACACTTCTCCTTTTAAGTTCTCTGAGCACTGGTATCTTTACTTGCATTTTATAGTCATATTTCCTGTAGCTTCTTTTGTGGGTACTTAAGTTAGAATTGCATTTTTGTTGATAAGACTTCAGAAATAGAAAGAAATGCAAACCATCAGTGCAGGTCTGCTGTGTGCAGGAATACTACTAAGAATATCACTTGCAATGGGCTACTTGCCTCAGTCTCAGTAGCTGCCTCATTGTAGTTACTGCAATGTCAAACTGATGCTTCTGGGTCAGTGACAGCTTATGCTGCCATGTGACACTTTGGTAACAGAGCCTATCTTCCTTTGTGAGGGAGGCTTTCAGCTCCTCGGATTTCCTCTTCGTGGGTGAATACTGAAGAGAGCACTGTTTAATGTGGCAACAACTTTGGAGTTCTCGGGAATCCTGGAGTTACAGTTGGATTGTGTCATCCTTCCGCTAGTTTGCAGAAGGGACAGTTGCTGAACTACCAGGCATACTGACAAGACCTTAACTTTGATACATTCTGCTTCCAAATAAATGTCCAAAGCCAATCAGGCATGTCTGATGCTTTCATTCTGTAAGTTAAACGGCCCAAATCCTGGGAATGCTGGAGATTCAGGAGTGAGAGCTTCATGAACTTCATGAGTGCTCAGATTTTAGAAATGGAACAACATCCTTTTTCACCATATTAATGAATAACAAAAGAGCTTTGGAACAAAGAGGAAACAGCCTTATTTTTTATGAGCTGGTTTGTAGGTAGCATCAGTTACAATGGTTGCTATGTGAGAGTGAGGGCTGGAATCCATCCCTGTGTTGCTATGTGACATCAGTGTCACACAATACCTGAGCAGTAAAATCATATATTCTACTTAAAATGCATTTCCAGATTTCATCCCATAAATAGAACCTTTATGGGGAATTTTAGCCTTGGAGCTCCCCAGGAGCCCAGCATCCTTGCAATCAGTACGCACCAATAGGTTACTTCAAGCTCTGAAACTGGGCCTTGAGGAGAATCCTGAATCAAAGGAACTGTTGGCAGTGTTATGCAAATGTCAGCCTGACAAAGGCTCTGACTTTTTGGTGCTCTCATTCTGACTTGAAGCAGGCATTGAAAGGATGGCTAGAGCTGGAATGTGACTTCTTTTATTATTTTCATGTAGCCTGTGTGGAAAAGTATTCATTTCTTTCCTGAATTGTTTCCTCCTGACCTCACTGCCACTCTTCTCCCTACATACAGGCTGTCACTTTAGCCCTTACACAAACAGCCTGTACACAAACAGATGTGCTCATGTAACCTGAGAAGTGATTTTAAGCCAAATCACTACTCTTGTGCAAAGCTCTTTTAGCAGTGGTTGTTTGCAGTTTAGCTTAGATCAGCTGGGAACAGTTTAAAATTAGCCTGATGTAAGATACTTCCCTAGAAATCAAAGTGTCTACATAGAGGTTTGCACCTGCTTAACTAAATCCCTTTAAATCAACAAGGTCAAAATACTGTCCTTTCCCCACATTTAGGAAATCTGATACTTCCTCATTGTCACTTGAAGTCTAGGTATAAGTGGTTGCTTCAGCTCAGTTTTTGTAGCTGCCTGATTTCTGGCCGGAGTGATAACTGTGTTTTCTTTCCTGCCAATTGTCCAGTATTTGTCAAAGTCACATTAGTGCATCAACAAAGCTAAATCTTTGCCAAGCATTCACCTTAGTTTCCTCAGCAACCCAGCAGTGAGACGCTAGTTTTGGCTTGGTGAAGGATATTTACTAATTAAATTAAGCTGGTGCAGGCTTGAGTACAAACAACTCTTTACATTCACTGGATGAGCTGAGGAGATACAAGATTCTGATCAGCACTCACTTCAGTGGCTTCTAGCTAAAGCCTCATTGGTCTTTCCTCAGTTGCAAAATTTTATGAGGAATTTCATGAATTATTATTTGCTTTTTGTGATGTTACCGTATTTCTGTAGTTACATTTTCACCACTGAAGCTCAGAGATGTGTGAACTAAAAGAGTTAGAGTGAGAAAAGTAACTGAACTTCATGCAATCAAAAATAGTGCTCACCTCAGGCTCTGTCTCAAAGATGAGATGTGGTGGCTTTTTTGGTCATCAGGCGTTAATTCCATTCACTAACTACTTCTGATTTCTGAGAAAGCTGTGCTGTACCTGCTTGTTGAAGGTGCAGTTGTTTACAAAACTGGCTTCACGGGAATGCTGGTTCTGCTCTGGCATTTTAGTGTAAAATTTTTCTGGATCTGTATTATTTAAAACCTTATTCACAAAGATGTTAGCAAAATTCACTGCTGGGGAAAAAGAAACTGTGTGAGTTGCAGAAGTGTGCTCTGTCTTTGGGTCTTCTTGCTTTTTAAAAAGTGACATCTAGTCAGAAGATTTATTGGAAATTTTAGCATCAGATCTTCCTGCAGGAGATGCATTTCTCTGAATAGAATTTTCAGAAATGATTTCAGCTACTTTTGCTTCATTCTGGAAATGCTGAAGTTCTTGTTTCCTTCTCTCCCTTTCTGTTGGAGGGGAAATGGCTCCTTGTCTGATACTCCTTGAGGTTTCTGTTTTTGTCAAATAACTAAGCATTTTGCTGTAATTGATTTAAAGGGAGTTGTAAGTTGTGAGTTGTAAGGCTGAGGGTGACAGCCAGAATTCATACAAATAACCACATAATCTTCATAATAAATGCTAAATTTATTAGCATAATAAATAATTATAGCAAATGCTAAATCAGGATTCTGCCATTTTACTGAGGAGCAAAAGACCTCTCTCATATAGAAGGATCACTTCCCCTAACATGAGGATGTGATCTCATGTGTTGCATGAATGTAGCAAGGATGGATTTCACCATTGCAGAGCAGGCCCTGTGTTTTCCCCTTATAAACTTAGTGTGAAACCACTTGCAGCAGAAAACCCCAACTCCTGTAGTAGACCTGTAAATGTGGAATGACAGAAGTAGCAGCCCAGAACAGCTGATAACTTGGTGCTGTGCCAATGAATAAAATGTCTTGGAACCACTCAGACAAGAGGAGCTGAGTTTGTAACAAAGAAAGTAATTTCTCTGGTTTTCTGCATAGGGCCAAATATGTAAGGAATATGCTAGGAGGATCTCTCTTTTATTCCTCTTTCATATTCTGTAATTGTCAGGCTGATAGGGTCCGTGCTGATCTCTGTGATCAAATTAACTCTATTCATTTTGGTAAATGGTTTGAATTTTCTGTACCTTATTTGAAGAGAAAAATGAATTGCTATTGCTATTATTTTGTTGTTGTTATTGTATATGTGCTTTGAAATCCTTTTCCAGAGGGCTGGGGGCTGTAAAAACATGATGGCTCAAAGGAAATAGAGGGTTTTTTTTGGGGAGTTGGGTTTTTTTTGTTTTTTTTTTGGTGTGGGGTTTGGTTTTTTTTTTTATTGTCATGGAATTTAAGTAATTCCCCAAGTGTCAATACAAAGCACAGAGTCATTCCAGCGGCTGGTGTTACCTCTGAGAGTAATAATACCTGCTTTTATCTCTTCTGCTCTCCGCCTAGATCACAGATAAGATATTTCCGTCTTTATTACAGTGGAACAAGATGTGAATGCAGCTTGATACTACCTTATCCTACCACTGGTGTACTTCATGGAGAAAAGAATATAGTTGGCTCATGGTTTTAGCAGCCAGCATGTAGATATTATCCAGGGATATTGTAGAACTAGTGATTTTAAGAGCACCTGCTTTATACAAAGAAGCTGTAAACATCTGTGGGAGGCTTGTAGTTTCTGGCATACATTGTGTAGAGGGTTTGGGAGTTTTGCAGGAAAAAAAATACTACTTTCATGTTCATTGAGCCAGTTCAGAAGCAATCTGTCAATCCTGACAGATGATTTACAAGAGCTGACTGTAAGTGCATGTCCTAAAAAAGCTATCAAAACCATAAGATGGTAGAATACAGGACACAGAATAACTTGTGAGATACTCAGCCGGTCACAGAGTTGTCTCTGGAACATGCTTAGTTAGGACAAAAGGCTCTATGATAATTGTAGTTTTATCTGGTGAGTCTGAGCATTTAAGACGTCTTTCTATGACTCACTAGTGTTACCTGGCATAAACATTCCCATAGTTAATAGTCACCATAATGGGCCTTTGGACAACAGAGAATGTCTTTTTAACCATGTATTCTGTGGCTTATGTGATAAGAGGCCTTTTTTGAAGGAAACCAGTTGGAAAATGTTGTTCTTCCATTACTGTTTTGTTGGGGTTTGTTTTCTGAATTTGAAGGGTGTCAGTGACCATTGTGATGACTCAAAAGGAAGTGGAACATAGGAAAGGGGATTTTTATAAACTGTGCTCTTAGTTTTTGAATGCCAGGTGAGAGTTGGCAAAGAAGGTTCATAGAATCATCATAGAATCACAGAATGGTTTGGGTTGGAAGGGACCTTAAAGATCATCCAGGTCCAACCCCTGCCATGGGCAGGGACACCTTCCACTAGCCCAGATTGCTCAAAGTCCCAGCCTGGCCTTGAGTATGTGTTCTTTTAATATTTATACATATAAAAGGGGTAAAATGTGGAAAAGCCAGATAGTAATGCAGTAAATGGAAAACTCTTCATTGAAATTTAATATTCATTAGAAAGTAAAACATGTAAAAACCCCAGTGGGGACCGGGTTGTAGATGCAAGGGGTAAAGGAAACAGAATAATAGAGATCTAGAGTTGATGCTTTCTTAGGGGTGAACCTTTCACCTCAATGATATACCTAGTACTCCATTGACTTGATAGGATTTCACCTGTATTTCACACATGAAAGCAACTACTCTACCTACAAAACTTCCTCTGTTAGACTTCCTGAAGCAAGTACTCTTTGCCACTGAAAGACACAGGGTGGATAGGCTTTGTCTGTACAACATTTATGTTGTCACAGTGAGGATGCAGACAAGTTCCACTGTTTTGATTTTACAAATGATGAACTAGAACTGGAGAAGTTGAAGTGATTTACTGCAGGTTTTAGGTGGGTTATTCCAGGTTATAAGTAACAACATTTGATTGGTGGGATTTAAAGACAGGCATTGCTAGTTTGTCATTCTGTTTAGATTTAACAACACTGAATAGATTGTGACTAGAGAACAATAAAAATTAACCCTTGACACTGTGAGACAATGACATTTTCATCAATGCAAAAGTTTTTTTTCTCTAAACTATCCGGTGTATTCCGGCAGGGAGTGAAGTAATTCCCTTCTGTTGAGCAAGTCACATTGATTTAAGAAGCTGAAGTCTCTAGAAACAATACACAAGAAACACAAAGGGTAAGAATAAGCTGGACTCTCAGGAGAGAAGCAAATGAGAAAAAAAGTCTTTTGATACTTCCTGTGAAATTCTTTATACAAACAAAAGTCTTGAGCAACTGAAGAGAGGGAAAGTGTAAAGAGGGACAGAGAAGCTGAAGATGTGTATGTTTGTGTACTTGTCACTACAAAAAACCATAAGCCTTGGTATAAACCGCAGGTGTTTTGGTTTCTATAAAATCAAAATTGTTTTTAACCAGTATTTAATTCTGACTTAGGTAAAAATTAATTTCTGGGACAATGTTTAGGCAAGTACTACATTTCAAGCAAGAGCTCTCTGAAAGTTGCTCCACTGAGATGTAGACTAGTTTGCACTCCAGTGCTGTCTTATGCCAGGGCAGTGTGTGAAACTTTGTGAGGAAGAGTTGGCTGTCTGTTCACATACTTCACTTTACAGGTCTGCCTTTCTCCTTCACTCATGTGCTCCATTGTTCCTTCTGCTGGTGCTGGAAAAGGCTGAAGGAAAGGAGTTTGAATTCTGGGAAGGAAGTTGTTACTTGTGCTGTACCTCCTTTTAAAGGCCCTTTTGGATAATTGTGACTTCAATGTGAAACATGTATATAGGTGTCATGAAGCTATTTTGGTGAGAACAGTGGCTTCAGTATCTATACCATGCCTTTGTCTGTGCCTAGCTGTACTATGATTTTTTTACTTTATCTGGTTTCTGATCAAAGTTCCTCTCATAATTACCTGAAAAGACTTAGTTCCTACCTATTTTAATACGATCAATGCTCTGTTTGTTTTACAGAGGGGTTTGAAATATTCCAATATTTTGCATAGAGTTTGCTTGAACCGCACCATCCTTCCCTGGCAAATTAATGGTGAAACAAAGAAGCACTTAAAAGAGATCTTCCTGTAATAACCCTGTGGTTATTCTGTGGCTTCAGCATTCAGATCTCAAAAATTAATTCTTTGAATTAGATGGAATTGATTCTTAAATAAAATACTTGGAGAATAAGAAAATGTCAGCATCTTCTATGATGAAGAAAGGCATCCCTTAGAAATTACTCTGGGGAATAAAGCTTATTATTATTTGTTATAGTAGTGGAGTTAGATGTTACTTAGTTAAAAGCAATGGATTTTGAAGGGAATGCTGTCATAATGGGAAGGTTTTGTAAGCATGGGACTGTAATTAATCATCTATATTCTCTGCAGTCATTGCCATTAGTTTCCTCCCTCCCATAAAAAGTGCCAGCAGCGCTCAGTGCAGAGGAGGACCTTGGATCCGGAGCCATGGGTTACATCTCAGAAGATTTCTGGCATCCCTGTATGGCTTGTTCATTCCTTTAAGAGTTCTGCCCTAAAGATGAAGTTTGGTTTGTGACAGTTCTTCTGTAATTAGAAGCATTGCTGGCAGCTCCAGGGCAAGTGGTAAGATTAAGATGAGGTACCAGCATTGCCTCTATATTCAGTAATTGACGAGGCATGAGGAGTGATGTGATGAAAGCCATGTAAATCAGCACTATGATAACGAGCCAGAAACCCCATCAATAAAAAAGGACCTGTCACCCTTAAGGCTGAGGTCAAAACTTCTTAATTCTGTAGAATTATGTCACAGAATGTAAAACACAGATTGATCCTTTATTACGTGGTGCCAATGAAGGAAGAGCAACTGATTAAGTGAAAGTCAGTGCAGTGAGTACTGAATAATTCACTTTCTGTTGTGCCTCAGTTCATACCTCTTTACTGATAATTACCCTTAATACATTCTTCCATCTGACCAACACAGCTTTTCAAGCTAACAAATAGTATGTAATTTGGTGACACTTTTGCCTGCCAAAACCCCATTTCAGACTTGTGGTTTTATGCTGCTGGCAGTAAGATACAGCAGGATTAGGAGAGCACCAAGTCCTTTGTCAGAGCAGGGAGGGAAAAGTAAACTGGAAGGAAAAGGAGAGAGGAGAGAAGCTGGAAGATGCTTAAGAATGCCTTAGGATCTATTTAATGTGTACATCACAGACTGAGCCTTGTTTTTATGTATTGGAGAGAAATCCCCATGTAGGAAGTGGTATGCTGCTCTTATTGTGTTTGTAGTGCTGAAGGGCTCAAACAGCATGGCTGAGATACTGTGCCAGCATGCTGAGGAATTTCTTTGAAAGAGAGTGTTCACTTAGGATGAATATGATGGGTGACATTTCTTTGTCTTTCAGGGAATTCTTCCATTCTGATGGAGTTATGCAGAAGTAACAGCATGTTGTTCTTGAGCCCAGTTTTCTTGTTTGTAGCTCACACAAACTTGTAGAATAGATGCTTGCTAAAGATCCCCCTGTGCAACCAGTCCACCTGCGCTGACCTTTGAAACTACATGGTCATGCATAGCTTTGCAGTAGTCTTAAATACAGAGGCTCTGTGCAGTTTCTGTAGCAAGCAGTAATAAAATGCTTTGCTTTTACTGTTTTCTGCTCCAGTTGCTAGAAGTCCTAAGACAAGAAATAAGTATATGCTTTTGTGGGTAATCACATCTTTCCTTCTGTTCCTTTCCAGAGCAGTAAGTGAAGCCAACAAATGTTTGGATTCCTAGCTGGAGGGAGCCAGGAGTCACTGGAAAAGTATTAGAGCAGGCAGCAGCCTTTCCCATTGAGGTGTCTTGCATGCCCTCAAGGATTGTGCTACGAGATGGGGGAACATGACAGACCATATTTTCTATTAAAACTGAAAAGATAGCAAGCATCAGAATCAAATTGTACACAGGCACCTAGCTATAGTGCTGATGTGTTTCCAGTTGTCAGGCTTTTTCAGTAGAGCATGGAGGCATGTGCATTGCCCTGAAGGAGGTTTTAGTGTTTTTGGAAGGGAATTAAAGAAGAAGTAAAACAAATAAAAAGACTTCTTGTGACATCCTGTGCTTTCTACTTCCTGCTGTGGTTTCTTGGTGTTTTGTATTGCCTACTTTCTGTGTTTAGGAGGTGGCTGACAGCAAGAACAAGCCACTGTTCTTTGGCATGGCTGTTTTATGTTGTCAGGAGTGATGGTGTCAGAGCTCTGTGTTGATTTTTCAAGG
Organism: Coracopsis vasa; assembly: GCA_026283785.1. Taxonomy (NCBI): domain Eukaryota; kingdom Metazoa; phylum Chordata; class Aves; order Psittaciformes; family Psittacidae; genus Coracopsis; species Coracopsis vasa. Next base: position 18,819 of record JANHGB010049589.1, read on the forward strand.
TCCAGAGAAGTGTTCTGAAGATTTTTTGTTGTTGTTAATTCTTGTTTTGCTTCCCTCTGCTTCCTATCTGGGAGATCAGCAGGGAATGTTTTCCCTCTGGCTGAGCTTTCCTTCCAAGACATCCAGCAGAAGTTAGGTCTTTGACCACACTGAGGCCATGACTCTGCCCAGCTCACAGCCGTTGCTAAGTACACACTGAGCTGCACAAGTGCAAGTCTTGTGCAGAGTGGCAAAAGTTCGTATCTGCACTGGCTTTCCTGACAAAAGGGAGTGGGTGGATGGATGGATGGATGGATGGAGAAGGCTTGACAATGGAGTCACATTTCTTTGTTACTGAAAATTTTCAAGAAAACCCCTGTGCCCTCCCCCTCCCTGATTATCAAGCCATGCTTGTTTCTTAAATGTACTTGCCACTCAATTAGCACTTCTGCTCATGCACACAGCAGCAGGGTGTTAGCCACAGGATGTTACAGTGAAACCCTTAAGCTTCTGTTATTTACTTTTTAATCCAAAAGTGTACACAATAGTAGATTAGTGTAGCAAGTTCTCCTGTATCAAGCTCAAAGCAACATGCAGAATGATCAACTGCCCTGCTCTGCTGGGCTTCAAAGACAGGATGTAAATCTAAACTCCAGCTTAGACCAAGCATTGCAGTCCCATCCTCGCTGTCTCCCCAGTTTAAATTTAGTAGTTTACTGTGTTCTAGTGGAAGATGAGTGCTCTCCAGGGTAAGATCTAGAAAGCACAAAGAGAGCTGTGGGTACAGTAGCTTTAGCAGCTCTAATTTGTGTGTAACTTGCTTATGTATATTAGCAGTAATGCTCAGGTGGGTGGGTGATGAGGCAGTTCAGGAAGCTAAGGCAGCTGTAAGGGAATTACTTTCTGTGTGGTTAGTGTTTGGCTGTCTGAGTTACCTCAGCTGGCTGCAATCAGGCTGCAGTTGCCTAATTGCATAAGCAGCAGTGTTGTTGGTACAAGGCAGAGGAGAGGAATTTGCAGCCAGGGACTGGGTGCAGAGGCAGTTTTGGTTGGTGTAATTGCCTGTGGAATCACTCCCTTATTTCCATCTTGTATTGCTTCTTTAATACTTAGGCTGGAGAAAACCACAGGACAGCTTTCAGTGTCAGTGATTGAGGAAGATGGGCTCTTTCCAGGTCAAAGTGATTCCCCAGACTACAGCAAGCAGGCAGCTCTGCTTGGGCTGTTAGCAGAGAAGGAAATGCTGCAGTCCCACTTTTACTCCTGTCTCTGTTTTGTCCACCATCTGTAGTGCATTTAAACACAGTTCCTTAACTTGGTACAAAGCTCAAATGAAAGTAAAAAAGGCTTTAGTAAAGGATGCTATATTAAGGTGATGTTAGATTGAGCGTTCAGAATTCTTTTCTTGGGATCTTCACTGTACAAGAAGGCTGAAACAAACTCTCTAGAAAAGGTGTTGCCTCTATAACTTTTGGGGAAATTTTTACAAACACGTATTCCTAAAAAGCTTTTATACCTATAGTATTTTCTGTGGGAACGACCAACACTTTAAAACGCAGATGTCTAAAGGCAATGTTGTATGTGTATTTTGCCTTTAACTTGGCTTATGCTGTTGTGCTTAGGTATGCAAATTGGATGTGTTTTTTCTCTGAACAGTCAGCTATTTAGGCTAAGTAACCATGAAAATACATCCACAAATGGAGCATATTTACAATCCAGGACCTCACACTTTATTTTGTGTAAGTAAAATTGGTTACTGTTTTAATACAAAGCTGAGTTAAATCAGACATTTATTTAATTGGCAGAACTTGAAATTCCAGCTTTATTTATGTAGGGAATTCCGAGCATCTGAATAGATGCACCACAAGTCACTGGCAATCTGAGACTGTTGCTTTTATTAAATTCTGGGGTGTTTTTCCACTCTAAATATTTTATTACAAATAAAAGCCCTGCTATGTGTGAGCACTCAGTAACTGGCAATCAGCTGAGTTCACAGATGCGGTTAGGACTCTTGCAAAGGCTAAATTCAATCCAGTGTGTAAACGTGGTGGATGAAGTGTTAAATAAGCTATTTGCTTTGGCCCATCATGGACCTGGTTTTTGGCAGCATATTTTAGAGGTTTGTTCTGTGGACTGGTAAGGATGGGTCATTGGGGGAAGCAGTGCCAGCAGTGTCTGAGGTGACTGACGATGGACTTGGATGGGAGAGCTGCTGCATTGACACACAGGATGAATGGTGGGAGTATCAGCTCCAAAGGGAACTCCTTGTGTGAATTTCTTGGCTAGACAGTAGGTGCTACTATTCAGCCTCTAATGAAAAGGCAGCTGAGGGGAAAATATTTGAGAAGAGAAAATGGCAGCTGTAATGAAGGGGCTGCTGTATGCCCTGGTCAGTGCACTGGCACATAGGCAGTGTGGTCAGTGTCCTTTTCTTACCAGGGACAGTTCCTACTGCTGGATGGGGCTGATCGGCAAAGCCGTATCTAATCCTGGCTCCAGGTCTGCGGATATGAAGTACCTGCATTAAAAATAGTTGTTCCAGTTTTCAAGGGACTGTCCTGGTGATAAGGGCTTAAGCTGCTTTAATCATTCTTCTTGCAATGCTGGGGAGAAACCTGTGGTGGTTTTGAGAAGAGGTGTTTTTGAGTCTGCAGAAATATTAATCTTGCAGAAATACTAAGTTGGATTGATGTGCTTCATATCTCATAGCAGTGTAACTCCATTGACTTCAGGTGAAGGGAACTCAAATTTTAGCTGTTTTTTAGTTAAAGCCATCAGAATACTTTGAACTGGTTTGATCACAAAGCCACTTCTGGTAAAATTATAATTTTAGTAATTCCTTCAAAGTTTTTCCATCCCTTTGCACCTCTGTAAAAAAGAGAAAATGGATACCAAAGCTACATTCTTAGCTTTGCTCAAGAATATACATAAATTAGAAACAGAACTGCTAGCTCACTTTCAAGAGCACCCTCCTAACACAGCACAAAGCATTTGACCCAGCACTTCTAAATAGCTCCAAGTGAAGATGACCTTTTAATGTAGCCTACAGCTAAGAGAGCCCTGTCCATCCCCATACATACCCAGGCAGTACTAGTATGTCCTCTCAAACATTGCAAACAAGTCAGAGGCCATGGGAATGCTGGGGAGGGCAGCCTGCTTGCTGGAGCCATCCAGTTCAGGGCCTGCTAGCAAGCTTCACCCTCTCTCAACTTCCCCTTTATGTTTAAAATATAATGGTCTAATTCTTTGCTCTGATTCAGAGGAAGCTGGGGTTTAAGACTGTGTGTGATATGATTGTGTTCTGCAGGACCATGTGTGCAGAGCAGAAATGCCACAGTGAGAGGGGGCTTTTCTTTAGGCTGTCGCAACAAAATAAATGTACATGAAGGGGAACTATGAAACCAGCTCTTCGGCTGGCTTGGGGCAGTAGGACAGGCAGTATTTTTAGGCTGTGCTCTTGTCTAGCACTTTGACCTGGCAAAATGGCATCATTTTCCACTTGTCTGAGGAGGAATGGGGCAGGTTACTGTTGGGTATTGGATGCAGTGAAGAATTTTGGTCTGGCTACATACCCCAAACTGGTGCTTTTTTTAAATAGTCCAAATATTTTTAGTCTGTAAAACTGGGCAGGAACACTAACAAGAATAAGCCATCTGAGGATGTTTGAGGTGCTCTGTGGACAGAGGTTGGCTCCAGACCACTCTGCGTTGGCCTTACGCTTCTCTGTAGCACTTAGGAGTGTAAACCTCTTTGGGAAAGAGAGCTAAAAAGCCCAATGCCCATCAATGCCATTGTCTGCCTTCAGGGAGATTTCTGGTTTCGTTAAAATTTTGGCATCATATTTCATAATTAATTGAGGATTTTCTCGTGCCTCTTTGTGTAGTTCAGTCCTTGCTTACTGCTTTAATCCAGCGTAGGAAAGATGGTTGGAAAACGCTATGTGCCACCACCATGAGCAGCTGCACTCAGATGGTGCACACTTTAAAGCGGGGCAGATGCTGTTAGGCTGGGTTCAGATCTGCTGCTGTGCTTGGGCAAGCAGCTTTTCATCAGCTGAACTGTGTTCCTGCTGAGGGCTAGGGTCAAAATAAGTGTTTGTGAGGTAAATTTTTCTAATTCCTCTTTGCAACCAACATGTATAAGAGACTCTTTGTTTTTTTCCTCTTTTTTTTGTGTGTATATAGTTGCAAACACATCAAGGCTGACTTTTGCAAGGTGCAGCTGTGTGTGCACCCCATCTTTCTCTGCATGCAAGCACAATCAGTGGTTGTGTGTGAGCACCCACAAGGAAAGCACATGCAAAGTGGCAGCTCTGAAGCTGTGTTCCTTTCTTTTCTGTGGGAGGAAGTATAAATGCATTGTGTTTCTTAAAAAAAAAAACAAACAAACAACTCAAAATCAACCCCCCAAAATCCAGCTCTAAATTAACAGGGTTTTTTTGACTATAGTCAAAGGTTGAAGTACTTCCCGCCATGTTGCCTGGAAGTACCTCTCCTGAGGTGAATTCATGGTGTAGCTGAAACCAAAGCTCCTTGGTTTTTATCTTTTCTTTTTAATCAAAGTGGAGTGGAAAAGCCTGAGTGCTTGGCTAGAAAAGGTTCATTAAGTGCTGGATGGTTTTTGCAAACTTATTCCCTGTACTTACTTACAGAGAGGCTGGTTGTCTGGTCAGAGACCATGGATCTTCATTCTTGTTTACAGCATTATTCTGTAGTGAAGTATGGAATTGTAATAGAAACAAATATTTACTATGTAGTCAAAATGCAGAAATGGATATCTCTGTAAACAGATACTTTCCTTTCTCAGAAGATAGGCCTAAGCAACAGTTTGTATAAAGACAAGAAATTGGAGACAAAACTTTGCTGTCGTTGATTTCATGGGGGGTGATGTGTCACATCGTCGTGTGGCCTCTGTGTGGGGAAGGCAAAAATTCAGGTCAGTGTCCTTATTGAGATTCGTTTTCCTTTCCATTTACCTGTAAAAGATTAATCTTTTAGCTCGCAAATAAACATCCCCTAACTGCTGGTTTTATGAGGTGGGAGAATTCATAGCAGAGAGAGCTTGACATACTGTTTGCTTCTTGAAAGCTGCCCAAGCTGCATGAACCACACATTATCTGATGTGCTCCAGTGGGAGGGGGAGAGCTGAGTCCATGGACATCAGCCCATCCTGCCTTTAATAGAAAAGCCTTGGGGCAGTCAGAGTTCCCTTCTTTTTTCCTCCCTTCCTTCCCCTCCCCTTATGGGATTCCACTCCTTTTCACCAAATCGCATGTTTTTCCATCCATTTGAAGTTCTTGGAAACCTTTCACAGGCTACAGAGAAACAGCCACTCTCCTTAGGCTCTAGTGGAGAGAATCCCAGAATGTCACAGCCTTTTGTAGACCTTGTAGTGCCTCCATGGAAAGCTGCGTTCCCCATTGTCACACCACAGGCACTTAAGCAGATTTCTCCCAGTAGGAAATGTCAAGCTCCAAAGGCCAGGAGTACTAACGCTTGTGTGCTGCACCAGAGCCCCAGTTGCTGGTTATGGAGGAGGAAAAGTGCCGTAAGAATTTACAGTCCTTACAGACACTGCTGCTTGTAAGGAGCCTGAGGGAAGCTGACTGCAGTTGCTGCACAAGCAGATACCAGGATAGCCTCCTAAGCAGGAATAACTTTGTGATTTAAGTCCCTTGACCCGTGACTGCACCTGTGTCTAGTATACCTGCATGGATATTCTCAAATGCAGTTATTACTACTTGCTGCCTAAAATCTGAGGGCTGATATGCCTGAAATCAGGACAGTTTCACTGGAATTTCTAGTAATTGCTGCCAATTCCAGTACTAGTTTTCTGGATGAGGCACCTACAGATTTCAGTGTTTCCTATTTTACCTCAGCTATGAGGACTGATTAATATGAAACCTGTGAGTGCTTAAACAGAGCTGATGCAAATACTTCTGGGGACCTCTCTAAGGTGAAATGTCTAGTTTTGGCATTGTGATTGGTTCTTCTGTAGCTCTGAGTTTTATCAGTTGAGAAGGTACAACTCTGTTCACTCACCTTTGCTCTTTTGGGTCCTTTTAAACTTAATCAAGTACAAATATTCAAGCAGTATAGGTGTATTTGGAAGTTTGATTTGGTACACAACCTGGTAGAAATGCAGCATGTCTAAGTCAGTGAATGGAATACTGTTAGTTCAGTGTGTTAGCTACTTATATACACATGAATTGAGGTCAGATAGACATCTACTTGAGAAGACACCTATAGAAGCCATCTAAATATTTAGATCTAAAGTCTGATGTTAAACTGACTTGTAAGACTCTGAGTACTTATCAGCTGGGCATAAATGTTCCTAGTGAAATAGGATCCTGGGATTTTGTTACGTGTTTGCAATGTAGATCAAGTTTGCAGGTCACCCGAGATCACGGTACTTGCGCTCAGTGTAGATTCACAACGTAATTTAGCACAAGTGTCAGTGAACCTGATGGCAGTAAGCTGAACTGGTCTGCTTCAGTTAGCTCAGAGATTCAATCTAAGCTTGAAAATTGATATTACTCAGTATCATCGCATAAACTCAGTTGGAAGACTAAAGGCCAGGTCCTCAGGTGGATCCACTCACATGCAAATTGGTGAAGTTATGTGGGTTATACCCCTGCATATTTTGGCAGGTCTGTTTGCCTGACCATTAACTTCAGTTGTTAACTGAAATGATCAGCTCGTTACACATATTCAGAAACTGAGTACATAAGATAAGATTCTACTTTTTTTCTTAAGCTTTTATCTATGCTCTGTGATCCTTACCTGCAGAGGGGATAACACTGGGGAAGTCTTTGCCTGTGTTGCAACTGATGTAAAAAAAATCCATGGACTTTACTAGATTTCATTTTAAAGGTTTTTTTCTGTTGTGTCTGTTTAGTGTTTCATGTATGAAGACACTGTCACTGGAAAGAAAAAGAGTAGAAAAGGGAGATAATAATCTTTCTGATATTAAAGTGCTTTAGCTTGGATGGAATCTTGAAATACTAATTGAAGAAATTTTTGCTACAAGTACATTCGACATCTGGACTTTACTATTTTTGGGGACCACTTCATGTTTCTAGTCACTGATGTCTCTACCTCCCTCTTGAAATAGGAGTAGCTGTGTAGAGCCTGAAACCTGATTAAACATTCCTTGGTACTGATAGGATCTTTGTAGTTGGAGACATCACTAGCTTAGAACTGGTTGCATTCTGCAGACTTCTCTCTGTTATGGACATACTTAATGTAAGTAATATGGGTCAAATCCTGAAATATTTGTATGTTGTTTACTCGGCCCTTACTCCTGAAGTGAACTTTTGCTCAAGTAACATAAAGGTTAAGCAGACACAGATTTGTTCTTCTGCGTAAGAGGAATAAAGTAAAACATGATTTTCAAGCAAACTATGTCCTGAAAACCTTTTGAAGAGTTCCACTATGCACTGAGATGATCAAAATTATCTCATGATCGCAGAAAAGGGAGAAAGACATGAAGAGGCCAATAAAAGGGAGAATATTCCAAAGGTTTGAGAGAATTAGGCACATAACTATCTTAAGCCCCTTTGAAAATCCAAACAAACACACTTTCTGTTGATATTAAAAATGGGCTGTAGTCATAGAGGGATAGATATGCACAGAAGGACATGCTGGAGCTGCGGGTCTGCGAAGGAGGAAGGCTGGAGTTTTTTGTGATGTTGGTTGGTTGGTTGGTTTGGGGTTTGTTTGCTCTTTGAGTCTGCTTTAATGAGATTATTTAGTGATTTAAGGGTAGAGTTGGAGAGGAGGAAGGGCATGAAGAGGAGTCCAGAGAGACAGGGTACAGAACATAGGAAGATATTAGCAGAAATGAGTCCTAAAGGATTTCAAAGGTGAAAAATGTAGCTTTTGTTGAGCCCTGAAATGAACTGGGATCTTCTGACCTGCCTGAGGATGCAAATATTAGTGACCAAGGGGAGGAGGGGATAGCAGAGGTCAGGGCAATGGTGGGGAAGAGACAATGGATGCTCTGCAGCACCAGTTGCTCTTTCACTTTACAAGAAGTTTTTTGTAATTCAAATGAAAACAAACCCCCCTTATGAAAGGGATCCCTCTTTGGGTGAGAAACAGTGCAACATATTTTACTCTCACTTCCCTTTGGTTTCACCTTCCTTCATCAGTCAATGCATGAATGAATTTGATCTGACTTTTTTTAGTTGTTGCAAAATTCCAGTGTGTAAGTATCAGCACACTGGAAATACAGATATTTCAGTCCAGGATCTTTTAGGCGCTTGCTTTGTCAATTACTTTTTCTGGGAAGTGCTGCTAGATCAATTCACTTGTGCTGAGTCCCAGAATACTGCCATTAATTTTGCATGCGTCAATTTGCAGTGCTCCATGGTCGTAGCACCCTTGCTGACAGTCAGTCACTGGTTCACTTACAGAAACAATTCAGTAATGCTTATTGCCCTGGAACTTTGTATTTGCAGATGCTGTGAAGCTGGTACAGGAAAGGAGAGTGGTCTAATCTAAACCTGTCACTCAGGCACTCTTGATAGGAAGAAAACGGCATTTCTAGGGAGCAGTTCAGCCTTTCTTCTTAAACCTCACTCCTAGAGTGCAGTGACTCATCCTTTGAAGCCTGCCCAGTCTTTGTGTTGTAGAGGGAACCTGCATCACTAACTTAAGGTTAGGCTCCAACTTTTACGTGGGTGCAATTAGATGAGGAGAATCCTGGCCACAGTGATTTGTTGACAGAAACTGTAGCTTACATAAGCAATGGCTATTTCTCTTATGTAGTATATGAAGAATGGATCCAGTTTATTTATTCAAGCATTTTATTCATACATGCACTTACAGAAATTTCAACAGCTGAGTTTCTGAACAGTTCCCTATATTACATTTGGTATTTATCAGGATTAATTTATGTCAGATTAAGAAGTGGGGAAGAGGTTTCAAGTTGCCATGATCAGTGCTTAGTTAATGCTCATTGGCAGTGGCAGTTTTGTAGTAGGTGTAGGTCTATTTATTGCTTGTTTATCTGTACGATTACTAAAAAAATTGTTGAAAGTATGCTTCAAATAAAAAGATCTCTGCCCTGTGATACACCTGGATTTTGCAGCTGAAGCTGCAGTTGTGTTCTGATGATCTTCCCACTTTCACCTGAGATGGAGTCTACTCTTTTTTTGCAAATGGTCATGCAGACTTCTGTGAGAAGAGATGATTCATGCTGTGACATCCATGCTTCTGTGTGTGTGAAATTATTGGTATTTGAAATGACAACACTGGAATGAAAAAAGTCATCTTAAAAGAAGGAAGAGGGGAGGTGAGGGTGAAGCTGGGGCATATGAGCAAGAAAGACGTTTTCCCCTGGGATATGGGAGTAATACGTGCGAGAACAAATACCCTTGTATTTGCTTTCAAAAATAGTGCAGTGAGTATCACAGAGCAGAGGTGATCAGTAGAAGTAGTTCTACTCATTTCATGTCTAACATAGCCCAAGATGATGCAAGGGCTGGAAGTGTCATTTTAAAACCTGTACGGTAGAGTCTATTTGACCTTCTGCTTAGCAGCAGGCAGCGGTGAGAGTTTGCAGCTCAGACTGCTTGAGCTGATTGCAGAGAATGTTTGTTATTCTGTAATGTACGTGACTTTCTTTTTTAAATCATCTTGGTTAGCTAATAGTTTAGTTCCTCTTCAGGGGATAGATAAAAAATTAAATATGTACCAATAAGCTCTGAGGCTTTAAAGCCTATTTGATACACAGGAAGCTTGAAATTAGGGCAATAAAAGATATTTCTGATGCTGTTTCCTCTTACTAAACACCTCTGCCTACCAGGCAAGTCCCTGTTCAGCTGTTTGCTGATGAATTCATTTGGCTGTAGAGCTGAGCTACTTTTTGCAGTGTTGCTCTCACAGCTGTGGCTCTTTATTGTTCTAAATGGATCTAGAGAAATATATTCTTCATAGGTGGAATACTCTATGCAGGAAATTCAGTATAATGCACTCATCTGATGCTGAAGTTCTTTATTATTTTACCTGACACTGATAATTTAAAATGTGTTTTTCTAGATATCTTAATATAGCATCTAGTAATTGAGCAATAAGTGAGTACAGGTTTGCCAGTTTACAGTGTAAGATGTACAGTAATGTACTCTTTAAAAGTAGTAGGATTGCTTCAGTCTTGCTCCATTTTACATGTGTAATGTTAGTGATGTCAAAGGGATTGCTTTTGATTTCCTGTATTCTAACTTGGATTTCACAATTGAAAAACCTGAATCAGGCCTAGTATTCTACATGTGTGTGCTGGCTTTTGTCCAGGGAGGTAGGAGATGATTGAAAAGTAGTTGTCTGAATTTAGAGAATAATAAGTCCATCTGTTTTTAAAATCCAGCTGTCTCTAGGATGGAAGTCAATAGATCTTGGTTAATAGTGCACAGTACTGCAGACCACTCTAGGAGGAATAGAACTGAAGCAGGTTCACCTCCAATTGCAGTGACTTGATTCCCAATCAGTTGTAACCCAAAGCTGTGCTCGCATTCAGTGAAAGATCTGCGTTTGGGCATTTACAACATGCTTAAAGGGGAATGCTGGAAGACTTAGTTTTCCATAGAAATGCACACTTAGTTGTTATTAAGGGGAAAGAAGGGGAGAGGAACTTCTTATGGGATTTATTTTGTATAAATTGCCTTGTGCAGTCATTGTTATGTTATTTTGAGATTATTTATTATACTGTCTTTCTGTTTTCAGTGCAGGTGAGAATTGCAGTTCATATGTAGGATGCAGGATATTAATGTTTCCTGTCATTTGTGTAGAGCTTTAGCTTAAAAACGGCATATCTGATAGAAAGCAAAAGAACATGATCAGGATGACAATAATCAAAGCTAACAATTGAGTAGCATGAGCAAGGATGCACCTGCTTTTAAAACACAAACTTCAGCAAACATTCATTTTAAATCATCAGACTATTTCAGTAGAGCCATGTTCCCACAGGGCTTTCAAGCTGCTTTGCTAAAGACAATGGAGTATTTTGGTATCTCGCTTGTACTTCAATGGAGGCAAAGGCTTATTTAAGCCACATTTAGTGGCAACATTAATTCAGATGATGGAAGAAATGAAAATTAAAATCACACTTGCAAGTATTTGTTCAAGTTTTTATGACAAGTTTTTCTCTGTATCGTCAGACACGGGTTGAGGCACAGCCCGTAAGCTGTAGTTGCAAGTGGTGGTCAAATGATGAAATTCATTGTCCATGGCACCTCTTCCTTTTTCACTGTGAGCAAATTTTTCCAGAATCAAAATGTCTGCACTTGCAAGAAACTTTAAACAATTGATTTTATAAGTGTAAAGCAAACTCTTCATTTTAACTTGAAAATATGAGGCTCACCTAGATCCCTGTGTTGTTCTGAATCTATCCTGGTCACTGACACGTTTAACAGAATTGCCTTACTTGTCTCTTAAGAGCAATATGAAATTCCAGTCACCTATTGATAAAATGGGTTTCACAGGATTGTGCTTTCGGATACTGCTCCTTCTTGATATGGTCACCAGTTGCCCCATCATTGTTGGTCTGTTTCTGTTCTCCCTTTCATTTCCTTCAGGGTTATGTACAGTTTGCCTGCTTTGCTGTTTAATCAGAAATCTTTTGCTATTTCTGAACATTTGAGGAAGTATCTGTCTCAGACATGAATTTTGAGAAAGGCATGAACAAGCTATCACTGCCTTGTCCCTAGTATTTGCCATGTGTTACTTTTGCTACCTAGTAGGTGGTAAACACTAATTTTTCCTAATGAAGTCAAGGCTACAAGTCAAAAGTTCAACAAGGGCCATTTGAAAAGCATTTAGGAGAAATCCCAGTTGCTTCAGTCCGTCTATGTGAGAACAACTTACAATTAGGAGATTCTTTCCTTAAGATGTGCTTTTGTGGTTCAGAGGTGCAGCAAAGACACTCAAAGCAACAAGGTTTCATTACAGCAGTAAGGATAGTAATCTGAAGAACAAACACCTTCATGAAAAAGGGGCCATTAAGAAGTACTTATTTACTGAAATTAACTTTTATACGTAAATTGCATTCTAGATTTGTAATGTGTTTCTATTAGTATTTATTGGATGTGACCTACCCAACATGACATGATGCAGAAGGGGAGCATTTCACTCTGCTCATTCTGATTTGTCATAGATCTGCTTGAATCCTGCAAGGCATTTGTACTGTAAGACAAACTATAAACTGTGTTTATGCATGACATGAGGAGCGTCAGACATGGCCTGCTGAGCTTGGAAGCAGCAGACCTTGAGGGCAACAAGTCACAGTGCACAAATACATGTTATGTTGATGCAGCAGCAGAATTTTAAACAAAAACAAATCCTCTCTGGGCTGTTTTCCTAATGATTAGCACGTACTCGTGGAAGATGAGACCTTTACAGACCTTTATCAGGAGAATGAAAGTTTCTCAGCTTGATTTCACATATTTTTCCCTGCACTGTGCTATGATCTGTTTTTTTCTGGACCCATGGGCTCTATCAGACCTTCTCCCCAGTGTGTATCGCAAACTGCCATCTTTCCCCGAATCCCTGATAGTTTGTAAGTGTAGTAAACCAACAGCACACCACAGTAGAGAGTTCTGCTTTGCAGCAAAGGGATGATCATGATCATCCTGCTGTGTCCTTGGAATGATTTTTCAGAGTCCCCAAGTTTTAGGAATATTTTCCAAGAGCTCCCAAGAAAGCTGACCCTATGCTTCCACGTATCTCTGCAGGATAGGGAGTTCATTTTTGCAGAGATGAAAAGTGTTGTAGATGAAGAGGGTTATATTGAGGGGTGCTTGACAGTTCCTCGTGGGAAATACCAAGAACTGGAACCCTTGAATTTGCAAGCTGTGTAGAGTGAAGAGATGGGAGCAGCCAGAGAGAGCATTTGCCTCAGTAACTTTTTAGGTGGCCAGAAAAGCCTTTACCCCTTCAACAACTTCCTTTTTAATAACAATATGTTTTGGAATATAAATAAGATGGACATGGCAAATTTTCTAATACTCACCACCACCCTCCTCTCTGGTTTGTCATCACTTTTGTCATGTCCTCCCCCAAATACTGGTCTGAATTTTTAGATAAATCAATAGGTCTAATAAAAAATCATACCACTCCCTGAGCTGTTTCCCACAGAGAGCTGCATACTGGATCCATAATGTATGGATCCATAATGGATCCATGGATCCATAATGTATGGATCCATAATGGATCTTCGAGTCTGTGTCACCACGTAAGTAGAGGGATGGTGTTGGTACCGATGAGCTTAGAGCCTAGTCAAACTAGTAGCACAAAAAGTCACTTGAGAAGTTTGGAAAACACTGACCTGAATGTCTAAACAACATCTCTGGGAAAAGGGCTGTTTTTTCCAAGCTAGAAGTGGTTTGGAAGGAAAGTGGTGTTGTCATGTAAACAGGGCATGCAAGGTTAGCTCTACGAGCTGCTGTTTAATACATTGTATTTATCATGCTTTTTGATTTGAATGGCTGTGTTGCAAAAGATTCTGTTTGCAGGTGAGAAGGTATTGAAAACTGGGGAACAAACAGTTCTTAATCCACGAGGTTCTGATATTTTGGGAAAGATTGTATTTTAGAAAGTATTCTACTAAATTTCTAGGACCCAAATCCCTTGTAACTGTCTTGTTTATTATTGCTGGAAAGACTGCTGTTCATGCACATCAGGACAAATCAGAGGCTGTAGGAGATTTGACAGATGATCTACAAAGTTGACTGCCTCTTTCCCTCTTACGTCTTTCATCCTTTCTACTCTCTCCCTGCTTCTGTGCCTCTCTCATTTTTTGTTTGGTTTTCTTCTCCTTTTCTGCCTTTCTCACGCCCACATTAAATGATCTTTTCAGACAAGCATCACAGAAAAGCTGTTTTTCAGATTAACACAGAGTCTACTTTTTTACTGACTAGCCTGTAACAGCTAATGTGATTTGCACTTCTGTTTACCAGCTTTCTATAATTAGACTCATCATACTGGGACTAATATGCAGGTAACTATTAGTCACCAGTGGAGCTGCTAATTGTGTAGATTAATGAATCATTCCAATTGGATTTGTTGTCTCCAAACAGACATGTGATTAAAGCAAGGAAAAGTCTCTGCCTGGCTTATCTTTGGAGAGTGACTTTAATATGATGTGCTACCTCGTATAAATCAGATGCCTGATTATTAATGCTCAGATATCACGCCCAGCACTGAAGTGGGAGAGCAACAGCTATTCCTGTCAGTCCTCCTGCCATTAGTCATCAGGCTGAACACTTCATCTCAGTTCCCTGACTGTTGCCAAGATGCTGGGCAGTACATTAACACTACAGCAGTTTGTGGCCAAGTTACTGGCAAAGTGGACTGGCTTGTTCTTATAAAAGGCCTCTTCCACCACTGGCACATGTGTCCTGTGCCTTTAATGCAGGAATCTGTTCTTCAGACTTCTTAGTCCACACAACCTGCTCCAAGCTCTCCATATCTAGCTGGAATCCAGCCAGGATCTCCTTCCTGTTTAGCGATGCAAGAGAAGCAATGTGGTTATAGTCCTTGAAATTTGTTCAAAAGCAGGGCTGAAAATAAATGTAGGGTCTGTGTGCCTCATTAATTAATCTCTTCTTTTATGGATGCCTGTCCTGTAAAATGTGAATGGCTGACAAGTGACAGAGCACCATAGCTAAGCAGAAACAGAGATGTGCTTGTGTTAGTGCTGGAGGTCAGACAGAGGGACATGTTCCCTGTCTTCCACCAAAAATACCAGAGGAGAAGGCATTCCAGAAGTTGTAAGTTTGGTTCAGTGCCATTGCTTCTTATCAGGTTGTAAACTGCTGCCAATCCCAACAGGCAAAGGGAAAAAAGAAAAAGCTGAGTGTGCATCAGCCGACATGGGCATTGCTCAGGAATAGTTCAACTTTTAAAAGCCTTTTATTATTAAGCTGTAACAAAGCTGCTTTGTACCATAAATACAAAGAAATGACCTGCTTCCCCTCTGTCTCAGGTGGGTAAGAAAAGTTCCTTTCTTCCTTGCTCACAGCACTCCCCAGGGTTCACTCTTTTGTGTGGGAGGTAAGTTGGAAACCACTAACAAGAGCAGAGAGGAAAGCCCTCTGCCCTGCTGCGCATGGGTCACACAGTTTATCACAGCAGGTTCTGTCCGCACTGGCTTCCCTTCAGTCTCACCTGCGGGTATTTGCATCTCTCTGTTGATGTCTGTGGAAGATAAAATTCCATGCTCTCGGGTCTGAAGTGCCCTTTAGCCGATAGCTGCTAGAACAGTGGAGACCTGAAGTAGAAATCCTATGCAGTGTGCTTTGCTAAACCCTTCCCACTGAATCAAATGTGTTGTGGGTACGTTCAGTGCAAATGCAAGTAGGTCCTGACTTCCAGTAGCCAGAGTTATGCTTTGTAGGCTGATATTCAGATCACTGTCCATTTGTATCGGGCCTGGAGCTTTTTATCGATTTGCCTGTTAAAGGCAGAGTTGTGCAGAGCTGAGGGAAGGGGAAGCCTGGCCTAGGTGAAAAGTTCCTGTATTGTTTTGTCTGTTTTCAACCAAGTGAAGCACAGCAAACAGCAGAATGTGTCCCAGCCCCTGTCTGGTGATTTCCATTTCCCTTCCCTGTGTATCTAGTCCGTTGAACTTGTCCATAACCCTGGCTCGTAGCTCTGTCATGCCTCAGCTCCAGCAGCATGAATGTCCTTTTGTCATTCTTCGCAGTCCTTTTTGCTGACATACATCTTGCTGTGTGTCAGGCCTGCTGCCTTCTGAAATCAAAACAGCTGCATCTCAGAGAGGGAAAACCTTCAAAGAAAACCCAAACAGACACTTGCTGTAATCTATTGGTAGTAACAGATAATTAAGTCTAAAAAATTCAACAGAGGGAAGACATTTATTGCCAGGCAAAGCTCAAAGACATTGTAGGAAGTGTCTTTTGTGCTGCCCTGAATGCAGCCCTGAGTCTAGAAACTGTGATGGTGATTCCATGAGTGTTTACATTCTTTTAGTCTTAAAGATAATCAGTCACACTCTGTTGCTGTGAACCTAGAAGATATAAAAGAGTGAAATCAAGCTGTATCAAGCTGTTTGAACACAATCTGTTTTATCTTTGCAGGCATTTCTTCACCGAATCCGTCAGAATGCTGTGGACAAAGCTGAGAAGTACATAACAGAGGAGAATGTTAAGGTATTTCTTCTATCTTCCTAATTTTCTTGGCAGGGAAGATGATACGTAATGAAAGGCTAGTTTCAGGGATATGAATATCAACTATCCTCATCTCATATTGATGCTTATTATTAAACTGGTTCCCTAAGGAGAAGAGGCTCATGTTGACAGTTTATCTGTCAATCTGTTTGCCCATTCGTATAGGTGTCATCTTCCTGCAATTTTTCATCCCACCAGTTAATTTCAGTAAAATTTGACAACAGCATAGTGTTGTCAGAGATACTGACTTTTGGCAAGATTTGTGAATTGGTGGGTAGAGGACAGAGGAGCCTTTTCAGTGTCTTAGAGAGGAAAGGCAGGGAATGCACAGCCCTTGGCTGTTTTACTTGACGGTATTCAGTTAATCAATTTGCATCTGCTGTCTTTTACAAATCTAGAATTGATAAGGCTTATGAGAAGAAGGCAGGAATACTCCTTGTGGTCTAGTGGGAAGGACTTTGTGTTCTTGTGGAAGGACTTAGGAAGTAGAAGACAGAGCTGTGAGGTACTAGCTTCTCTAGTATCTATGGTCACAGGAGACCTTGTTGTTCGTTATTTTCATAAATACAAGCAAAGCTTTCTTGTACTAATTTGGCTTAAAAACTCTCCTTGTACACATATGCATGTGAAACCAAAACCCTCTTTGTACACACATGCAAGTGAAACCTGATGATCAGTGGGACAGAGTGCAGTTTGTTTGCCATTAGAGGCTTACTTACTGAGCTTGCATTTGCTCCTGTAGCTTCTAAGTCAGCAGAAACTTTGCCCTTTACACTGATGGGAGCAGGGTGCAGCAATAATAGCTACTGCACTGTTTCCCAAGGCTGGCTCCTCCATTTCATGTGCTAGTGTTATCTGAATGTGTAGAGATCCTAGCAGAGCTCTAGGCCTTGTTTTTCCTACTCATTCCATAGGCTGGCAATGCTGTAGTATTGACTGACTGACATCAGAAGGGGCTTGTAGCAAGGCAGCTTGGCAGCTTTGCGGAGCTAAGCCTCTTGCTGTCTTCAAATATGGAAGTCCCCACTCGCCCCAGACTGACCTTCTACAGTCTAAAGTAAGTTTAGGGGTGGCTGAAAAAGTAGATAAGTGATTAGTGACAGTGGTGTCCCTTCCTGTGACAGCAGGGTTGGAACAAGATGATCTTTAAGGTCCCTTCCAACCCAAACCATTCTGAGATTCTGGGAATAGATCTCGTGTGCAGAAAAGTGTGTAAAAATCAAGCTCTGCATGAGAAATAAAACTGCCCAATTTGAACAGCCG
>JANHGB010049589.1:36343-93530 GCA_026283785.1 Coracopsis vasa
GCAGGGTTGGAACCAGATGATCTTTAAGGTCCCTTCCAACCCAAACCATTCTGAGATTCTGTGAATAGATCTCGTGTGCAGAAAAGTGTGTAAAAATTAAGCTCTGCATGAGAAATAAAACTGCCCAATTTGAACAGCCGCAGATGTTGATGGAAGTTATTATTCTATGATTATTCATATATGATCAAAATGAATATTAATTATGGCTGCCGCATAATCAGATGCAGTGCCCACAAAGCCTGTGCAGAAGAACATGTATTTTCTCTGCTGATTTAAATGTATTGGTATTTGAAGTTTCATCGCGCTCCTCTGGGGAAGTACTACTTCATTTCTGTGTCATTCTTGAAGTGCCTGGGGGGTCTTTTTGAGGCCACTGTGAGACCTCATTTATTCTTAATATTACAATACCCAACTTTCAATAAAAGAGCTTCTCTTTGGTAATAAAAGGCCTATGCCTATTCTGGTGAAATAGAATCATAAAGGCACAGTTTCCTTGGTCAGAGTCAATATTACCTCCCCCTCCAATTCCCCTTCTTCCCTACCCCAAATAATTTAATTCCTTCCTATAGTTGAAAGATACGTGTTCTTTCTTTCTCCCTCCTTGCTGGTAGAGGCTGAACAAGCAAGGTGATTTTGGGACTTGAGGTAATTCTGCCTCTTAATATTATGTATCTTGAGTCACCACAGAGCTGTGAGGTGGCTGGTAGCAGAGGCTGTATAAATGATTTGGCAGCTTGTGTAAGGAGAAGCCTGTATTTTCCTCTCTTTCTTCATGCAGCAGAACCGTCTAGAGGAAAATACAGGGTATTCTGGCAGTCGCCCACCTCTGAGCTGAAAGAGAAAGTGTTTTTTACGATAATTCGGGTTATTGCTCCCAGTATTATTTTTGCAGGTTCTTTCTGCAGCTGGTGCTAAGCACTGGAGATTTTGGTAATCTTTGGCCACTGTATCCCCTTCCAGAAAGACCACACTGAGTCCTGTGCCAGGCTCAGATTTCACAAGTACTCCAGTGACTTACAGCTGCAGCAACATCATAAAATGGTTTTAGTTTCTTCGCTGCCTCATGTGGGAATAACTCCATTGATATGTTAGTGTTGTACTGCATTCACAGCAGGCACTGATGTCATCTTACTGATACAGTAGATTGAAGGCAGTACAATTTGAGGGCGTGCACAAGCTGTCAGACACAGATCATCACATGAGGCTTATAAATGGTAACTGTGTATTACATATAGAAGCACACGCAGTCAAGGTCTCTCTGCTGCCTTGATCTTCAGGTGACTCTTCTTATCTGCGAATTCTACTTCAAGCAGAGCTCTACTGACCACCACAGAATTTATTAGATTACAGAGATATTCCTTGGATAAAAGAATATCCCCCAAAGACTGCTCCTGAAGGATAAAATCATTCCTGTCAGATGTTTACCTCTTCCTTCTTAACTCCCTTTTGGCACAGCTTCTGGCAAAGCCGTGCAGACAGAGGCTGCCATGTCATCACATCAGTTTCAGCGATGTGACAGAACCTTTGGATGCTCTGCTTGAATTAGCATGGGAAGTTTTCTGGAAGCAGTCAAATGGTCCTAGCTCCCTGTCCGTTATTTTGAATCGGAGCCCATCAGTGCAAATTCAGTGTGTTGGAATCTTTTAGGTTATTCAGAGCTAGAAAGGGGCCATTAACAAGTATGCATTAACAATGGTGCATACTACCATATCCCAGTATTCTTGAAATGAGAGGGGAGCAAAGACAAGGCAGATGCAGCAGACTCTGCTCTGCACGTGCAGGCAGCCTGCGGGAGGAGTTTGAGAGATACTCTGCCCATCCTTGAGTAACAAAAGGTGTAGCATTGAACTTGGGTACATGCGGAGAGGAAGGCTTCTTGGGTTCCTGTAGATCTTGTCTACACCTGCAAAACCAGAGAGAAACTGATTTTAAATCAGGAATTGAGGCTTTATTCCTGTCTTTAATGATTAGACTTATGGGTTTATAGTAGCTTTCACTCTGGCAGTTTATTCCCCTTAGCACATGTATATTCAAATCACTAGGGATCATTTAGCTGTGATATTGCACAATTACCTCTTAGTACCTGTCTAAACTAGGGGCCACTATCCCATTACAACAGGCCTTTTAGAACCAGTGAGGTCAGCGAAAGGGAACTCAGAAATGCTGCCCGTGTGGCTTGCAAACATTTTACAGCGTTCTGCACTTCTGTTAGTGAAATGCTAGATCCCACAGGGCAGGGGTTTAGTCTCTTATTTACAGGTACATATTTGTGTGCAATAGCTTCCAAGTCCCTTTCTTCCAGAAAGTGATTTCTAATGCAAGGGAAGGAAAGGCAAATGACTTCCTGCTTCTGTCTCCTGGAAAACGGTTTTGGTCATTGTGATTCCGTTCACTTGGTTGGTCTCATAGGAAATCTTCTCCAGACTTGAAAGAGGTCGCTCTCATTCATCAAGCTGAGGTATCTGGAAAGATAACCTTCATTTACAGCAGGTACTTCAGTAGTAATAAAGATTTCCGTAGAGGGGCAGGAAATGGGGAAATACAGTGTAATTAATTCTGTACGAGTCCCTCTCTGTGCTTTAGATCCTATCACCACAAGTCTAGAGCCACAATACTTTGGTGCTACTGCTTTAACAGAACACTCTCGGGTGTGTTAACAGCTAGCAATGTTTTTCACTTTATATTTCAGATCTTATTTTCTAACATCGAAGACATTCTTGGTGTTCACAAGGAGTTCCTGGCGGCCCTGGAATTTTGTTTACAACCAGAACCTCAGTCTCAGCATGAACTGGGAAATGTTTTCTTAAAATTTGTAAGTACAATGACTTAACACTATCTGAAAATGCAGTTTCCTGCCATAAGCTCCCATGCCCCTTAGCTAGCCCTAATCTTTAAGGTTTGTGGCAATACTGTGACAATGTGTGTCTTGTATGAAAGTTGTAGGTAGGGTGGGAAAAAACTTGTGAATGAGGTTAGAACAATGGAAACCACATCAAACTCGCTTAAACAGCAAGGTATTTTTAGAAACTCTTCCTTTTCCCATTGAATATTTTTTGTCCCTTTATTTTCTCACCCAGCTGATCGTATTTTAGTGTGAAGAATTTGTCTGCTTTGGTTCCAAATGTGTCAAAACAGCAGCACAATTTCAAGTAAATGAATTTTTGTGTATTTTAAAATTGAAACCCACAAAGGTAAAGATCAGTGTTAAAACCAAAGGCCAATACATCACTTAGAGTAGTTAGTGTATTAGTATATTTCTTTCAGTAAATGAAAGGTAGTGTGAGATGGTTGATCTTGCTGAAATGCAGCACAAGTTACAACACAGCCTTTTACTGTGGAATAGACGAGTACCTGCATTCTGTAGCTCAAAAGGAAATAAAATTTGGCTTTTGGACTCATAATGCTGGCTCAAGAATGCCAGAAATACAGAATGTGAAGTAGTCATATGATATGAAACTCTGCCAGTTCCAGGTTGTTATTTTGATGAGTTACTTTTGTATCATCTGACTTTGTGCCCAAGAGCTGAATTATTTGTTCTACTACATCCATAAAATGATCATATGTGCTAGCCCAATCTAGTCACACTGGTAATGCTGAGTAAGCTGGGAAAGTACAGACCTATACTAAGGGTCGTGCAATTGAAGGTTATAGTTCTGTCATCATAATTTGTTTCTTATACTGTGAAATTCTTCATGTAGTAGATTTTTGTTTTGTTTTTAACTTGGCTCAGTTCTCAGTCGTTCACGTGTGCCATTCTCTGACTAACGTGTATATACAGCATACTGTGTATACAGGATCAGCTATTATATATACACCTAGTCAAAAGCTGGACTCATTTAAATGCAAAGTTACCTCATTTACATGTATAATACTTTGAAGTTGCACATTTTTTTCACTCGGAGCAGCCCTCCTGAGATGTTTGAAAATGAGAAAGCGTGTACATAATAGCCATTTCTTCGAATTCTTATTAACTGCATTAAGCCACAGGCCAACTTCCTGTCAAAATATGTTCTATTATGCTTTCATAATCAAAATTCATGCCTTCACAGTTCATCAGGTTTGAGTGGACAGCAATTATACAGCCATTCATTACTCATAGAGCTTTACCATTTAACCCCCCCACCTTAAGTTTTATTTATGCTGTGACAATTGCTAAAATAGTGTCATAAAGTGTTATATAGAGATCATGCCCCAAAATTGTATCAGATTTGAGGACTGACTGTCGGCTGTTGAAAAACATGATCTTAGGTAGAGCCTTGAATACCCACTAGAATCATTGCCTGCCACAAGATGTGCTGTACTGATACATTAGTATTCGTTAGTGAAGGTATCAAAATTAGAGGGCTTTTGAGTGATGCTGTCAAATTGTCTACTGTGTTTGAGTGGCATTGAATAACCAGAAATGTTAATATCCTGTCACTTGACTGAATTCAAGCCTCGTATATGTAGTTATTGGTAGTGTTTTCTTGTGTATGAGTGTATTTTGTAACTTTAGTGTTGTTAAATGTAATAATTATGTAAGGTTTTATTTATCAAACATGCAACAATACAGGAATTCTGAAACTATAATGCTGGTGAGAATTTGTCTTCTGATAGAGGCAGTTTGTCTGAGTACATCTTATATTGCTGTTTGTGGACTGCATTGGAAATAATGTGTACATCAACTATTTCATGATCCCGTAGGGAAGAAGCATCTTACACTGTAGGAAGTAAAACATACGTTTAATTCAAAATGTATAGAAAAAGCTATTTTCATCCATAATTACCTTAAGGAAATACAAGAATACCATTAGGAGCATTGTGGTACCTAAATCTGAGCAATGAATAGTCAACAGAAGATTATCAGGAGAGGAGGAAATAATCTGTCCTTGCATGCAGATTGTGCCTAGGTTTTAGAAGACAAGCTTCACTGTGGTTATTTGAGAAGGGAGGTGAGATTTGTGCTCTGTCACAATAAAAGCTTCTATAGTGAAGCACTCCTGTACCATGGCTGAAGAGCTGCATGTTGTTTAGCCAGCTTATCCAGGGAAAACGTGGGTACCCTGTTTCTTTCGTCTTTCATTTTGGGTAAGAAACACCTGAAGTAAGCAGACAGATTTTGTAAGGGTCCTGAAAGAATAATCACTGCACATTGACTCCATGAAGTATTTTAACAGATGATGTAATGCACTTGCTCTCCTATTTAGTTGTGAAAAATTGTTTTACTTCAGACATTGTTTGCCTTAATGCCATTTGATCAGATGATCATGAGTTCATTGTCTGATGTGGGATGCTAAGATTTCTTTTGGTGGTGTAGTTCAGTATGACCATAACAGACAGTAAAGAACATACTTCATTCATTCAAAATTTAATTTTCAGCCTTAAACAAAATGGCATGGAGAAAAGTCTGTAACATCAAAGAGAGTATATACACTGAACGTGGAATAATCACACCTCATCAGCGCAGGCTCTTTTGTGCAGGTCATGAAAACGTATGACTGTCTGCAGAGCAGAAGGGCAGGGAATAGACAGATGCTTTATTTCTGATATTGCCGTATTGCTAGAGCTTTGGTGGAGTAATAGCTAGAAACTTGTTCAGGGGACACATGTTTTCTTCTCATTTTTAGGAGCAGTGTTGTGTGAGTGATAAGTTTTACTGTCTAAATCGTCAGAGATCTTGTTTTGTTGAGAATTCTATCTGTTTTGTTTAGGTTTTTCATGTTGACAAAATTGTTTCCAACCTGCTTTGAAATATGAAAATGCTTTGTTAAAAATGTGTCCAAATAAAATTGTTGCAATTTTCCCAAAGTCTTATTTGCTTTTTCTAGTCAAAACTATTTTCAAATTTGCACTAATTTGTGGGCAGTTCTAATAGACCTAAAATAACGTATTGGGAGAATAAACTATTGGTTAAAGATTTATTTTAACCA
Organism: Coracopsis vasa; assembly: GCA_026283785.1. Lineage (NCBI taxonomy): Eukaryota > Metazoa > Chordata > Aves > Psittaciformes > Psittacidae > Coracopsis > Coracopsis vasa. The sequence continues at coordinate 42,253 of JANHGB010049589.1, forward strand.
AACTAAGAATATTATAGACTTATTTCTGTCACCAAAATCAGAAGGACTAACTATGTATCCAGCAGATTTGCTGAGTAAGAAGATGCATTTTTATGTGGTCACATTTCTGACCATAATTGCACTTTAATATAGAGTAACTGCAGGTTCAGAATTCCTGGGCTAACATCTGTAATTATGTAACTGATAATTTCCTCACCAGGGCATGGGAGAGTCCAGGACTGAATGTCACCCAGAGAGGAAATTAAACACTTCAGACACTGAGTAATTTAAAGCATAGTTCTCATATTTGTGGGTCTTATGCATGAAGGACAGCTGGAAAAGACTTGATGAAAGCACTCTGGTGTGTGTATAATTATTGTACTGACTTGAGCTTTAGCGAAGGGATTTTGTCGGAATCTAAATATAACCTCCCAAAACTCCAGGCACTCAAAGCTGCAGTCAGAAACCTGAGCAATGACATTTTGTGTGCATTGATGTAACGGATGCTGTAATGTTAATGGTTGCTATTTTTAGTTTCAAGCATGCTGCTTGTGTGCATCCAGGGAGTTGAGGGGAGGTGAGAGGAAGAAATGTAGGAGAAACTCATATATCTGTCTATTCATGCTGTAATTCTTCAGTTTTTATGGTTGAAAACAATCCCATGCCTCCCAATTGCCTCTTTTCTATTGTGCTATGGACCCAGCCCTGCCTCTTCCTGCATCTGGTGATCAGAAGCCTTTGTTTCTTTTCAGCTTCCCAGTATTAAACTCTAGTACTAATATGAACAGCTGTAGATGAAGGATAAAAGTCTTGAACATCTGCATTCCAGCTCTTTGCACCATACTCTTTGTGGCTGTTGTTTTATTTGCTTTGTACCATTGTTGTTGTGTTTGGACATTCATCTATTTATTTTCAATTCTTCCTTTGGAAGTACAAGGGGAAAATAAAAATCATCAGATTAATGATACACCAAATCCAAAAGCATTTTGCAATCTGTGAGCATGTCCATCTAGCCATTGTGTGTCTGACCAGAATGTCAAATTCTTACAAACTAATATTAAACACAATTTCTCTTCCATGTGACAGTAGTAAAGGGGGAATGCCCGATGAATGTAGCGGTATTCCCTTTGATTTATATTATTCAACTCCTTCATTTGACAGTAGTTCTTTGTTTGGATCCCTGTGAGTTGTCTTAAAAGTACCTAGATGCTGCAGATACCCTCAGCTAACAGAGGAGGCTCTGACGAGTGATACGAGTCCAATCAATATTAAGAAAAATTAACTTCCTACTTCAAGGGAGATGGAAAGATTCAGATAGAATGTTTTTAGGCCAGAATCCTAAAGAGAAAATTACTGATGTGAATGCCACAGCAAACTCTGGAGGGCATTGTCTACATGGCACGGTGCCCTGAGGTGCCTCGCATATTACCCCTGGCAAAGGGCCACGCTAATGCATCTAAATTACTTCTGATATGTGAAGTAGGATGTCTGAGTAGCTCTGCATGGCACCTCTGTGTTGTGGCATAGGAGCTGACCTGAACTGGGAAAGAAGCTACTGTTGTGAGAAGCACCCAATAAAAGATGCATCTTTTTGGTTTCTGTATCTTGTCCCCCCTTTTATTCCAGTGAATGTGTTACTGGAATCTCGTAACACAGCTGCTGCTTCAACAGCTTTGAAAGGATCAAATCGCTTCTTGCCTGATCCGCTCAGGTATGGAGATGGTTGTTAGTGCTGCTTTTGTGAGCAGGTTCAGTGTTTCCAGATATCTGATGCTTGCAAATGGGTTGAGCGTCTCTGATAATTTTAGATAGAAGTTGTTGCACTGTCTTTGATTCTGGAGAGCAGTAAAGCAGAACTTGGTGCTGCCAGCTGACCCTTGTTTCTTAACAGGGGATTTCATTCTGCTGCATGTGCTGGTCCGTGTGACATGTTCCAGTGCAAGTACCTCAGCTTAGTTGTGAAGCTACATTTCCCTTCCTTTAATTTCTGTAATAATGTTGGTTATTTTGTGTGTATTTGTTGAAATTCTTCCATTTAGAGAAACTGTTCTAGACAGCCAAGCCACTGTTTATTGTTGCACTGAAATAATGAAGCCTGCTGCTTGTTTCAGGACACAGAGTGAACCAGCCAACTCACTGGGGGTTCCTTCTCTGCCCTGAAAGGCAGGGGATTTCCAGCTGCTTGCTTTGTGATATAGTTCCCTTCCAGATCATGGTTCTTCCCAGCCTCCTCTGTTTCTTCCTCCTGAAGGAGTAGTCAGCACAGCTCAGAAATGTCAGCCCCTTTGCTTTACTCCGCTCCTACCTAATCCTCTGGAATATCCTGACACACATGCAAGTATCCCTGAGATAGCAAAATCCCTTCTTTCAGCAAAGACTATACTATTTCAGTGATGCATTAAGAGTCCTGGAAGTCTCTGTGCTCAGAAAGCTGATGTTCATTTAGAGTAAGTCAGGAATTAGTGGAACACCTCTATACATTGTTCACATTAGAGAGGTATCACACGCTTCGTGTAAACTGCAACCCTAATGCCACTTTATGTGCACACCTCTTTGTAAAGAATTTGGTATTGGACTGTGACAAAACAGTCACTCCAGTTTTGTCTGAGTCAGTAAGTTACTCTGTTTTAACTTGCAGAAAGACAAATTCTTTGTGTACGAGGAGTACTGTAGCAACCACGAGAAAGCACTCAGACTGCTGATGGAGTTGAACAAGATCCCAACAGTGAGAACATTCCTCTTGGTAAGCACCTTCTCTAGCACTCTTGACTTACTGATGTGACTTTGCACTGTACTCATAATAACCATTTGGTATCCCAGGAATGCTGGCCATTTTGCAGACATTACCCATTCCAGGTATGTAGCACTCAGGATGGATGGGTATTGAAATCATTGATGAGTTGAAGCACAGAACTAAGCACAGCTCTGGTATGAGGGATTTCAGTGGAAATGCATTTTTTTTTACTTATTTTGTAAGAAGCAACAGAAAATTTGAGCAAAGATTGTGAAAGGAGTAATGCAATAGGTCAGCAGCAGGGCTGTGACTAGTTCCCAGTGGGTGTGATTCCCTGCTCAGTTCTCTGACCAATTCACCACCAGGAAAATGTGGCCTGCTTCTGCCACCCTTCTCCCCAGGAGTCCAGTTGTGCTCAAGAAATGTAGTCTGGATGAATCGCTTTCACTGCATCATTGCTGCTTGCATCAAAAATGACCTGACTCTCTGTCTAACCTTTGATGTATTAGAATCAACGTTGGGAGGGAATGTGGCATACAGCCTTCAAATGCCTCCCAAAGAGGCTGGGTGGGAGAAGAAACAACCAGAAGACAATGCCTTCTGCCCAACATTCCTAGATTTTCTTTCTTTTCTTGGATATTTCTCCTCCTGTCCTTCACTCCAACTCTGCTTAATTTTTGGGGGGTTTCTTGCTTTCCTAGATATGGACACATAGCATTTGGAATGGGGTTGGCATGTAGGTGAAGGACTAATTCAGCACACTAGCTTTTTTTAATTAGAAAATGCTATAAACTAAAAGGAAGGCTGTCTTTCTGCAAAGGACCTGCTTCTCTGTTCTTCTCCCTGCTCTTCTCTCTTTTCTTCCTTTCAGCCAAAGCTCTTCTCTTTCCCAATATAGTACAGCAAAAGAAAACTACTGCATAAAATGTTTGTCACAAGCAGAGCCAGAGCATTCTTTTAGCCACAAAATACAGGCCTCAGAGGGAGCAGCAGGGACAAGCACTTACGCTGTTGAGTAGTCAGAATCTCTTTGTCATCTCTGACTTTTAACGAACCTTGCTAAGCCATTAGTTTGAGTCACCAAATGACCTTTGTTCATGAGTTCCTCTGGGTACTTCTGTTGAGAGAATCTAGTGAGAAAGAGGAGAGACAGAAGTGCATGTAAACACCATCCTTCCCAGTATTCAGTGTTCTCCACTGCCACTGGATTGGCAAAACCCTCCTGTCTGTTACCGGCAGCAGCTGGCAAACTGATTACAAGGCACATAAAAGATGTCACACTGTTTGCTGTGGCTTGCTGCAGTACCTGAATCCAAGAGACTCTTAAAATAGCCATAAATATGGGAGGAGAGGCTATGCTGAAGTGCCTACTTTGCTGTGGCTGCTGTAATATCTTCGAGGCCTCCCTTCTCTTCTCCACTGCCTCCTAAAGCCAATGCTATAATGCCACCATGCAGAGAAAGCTGCATTAAAATACAAAGCTTTGCTTGTGAGGATAGATTTGGCCTGATTGCCCCTTCACAGCTGCTGAAATATAGAATGTGGGAATGTGTTTGAAAAATCAGTAAGTGTTAAAGGGCAGTTTCGAGTCCAGAGCTAGAGAGAGGGTTGAAAGAAGAGATGGGAAGGACTGAATCACTCGAGACTTGGAAAATTGGACAGGGAGCATTGTGAGCTGGTAGCCAACGCCACAGATCTAGAACAGCCTGGGGAAGGGTTATTTTACAGATGATTGTCTGTAAAAATACCAGTTAGGACTAATGAGATTTATGTATCATGTCTGTGAACATTCCTTGAAGAGCAGGATTGTTGAACTACAGCCAAAAACCTACTAAATTTCAGAGTGTGTCTGAGCCACAGCACACATTTCATAGGGGAAAACGTTATCGGTGATGCCCCAAAGCAAGCACATCTTGGCTGAACTGAATTTAAACTTTGGCTCCTGTTGACAGGACAGGTTTGCAACTGGGGTGATTTTTGGAGCAGGTTGTCCAGATTCACAGTCAAACATAGGAATGTAGACTAGTCTATCTGAAACAGGTTTGAAGTCCATTTGAGTCCACTACCTGTCTCTGGCAGCAGCCAAAACCAGAATCTTCAGGGACACGTATAAAAGCTTACAGGTCAGTATTTGTTTATCACATGGAGAATACAGATTATTGTAACAAAATAAGGACAGGTCAAGGACTGTAGGTTATTTTTTTCTGTGCCATACCAAATTCTTACACTCCCTTTCCATGTCAATCCTGATAAAAAAGTTTCCATAGCAAGTTGAGCACCACTTGTTTGAGGTAATGTGAACAAATTTATCTGTGAAATTATTCTTCTGGAATGCAGGGCCCCTCCAAACTTGTGTGAACTCATTGTGCGAGTATCACAGGGGTTGATCAGTTGCTGCTTCTGTTCCTCAACCTAAAATCTATTTGCACTTGGATTTCTTTGGTATATTGGTCTGATACTTGTCTCCTTCTTTACTGTGTTTAACCAACACTTGGAGGGTAGCTGGGCAAGCAGCACCATGTGCTGTGACTGGTTGACACTCCGTGTGTGCTGCTTACCCAGACAGTGCACCCATGCTGTTTGTCCAGCTGTGATGAGACATAGTTTTGCCAGAGAATTGGTGGATGTGATGCAGATGACTCATTTATTTCAATTCCACTTCGGTTTCCTTCAGACATAAGGATTGGACTGGAGTTAATGATGTGTTTACTAGGTAGTAAGCTTTACTTTGGCCTTCAAGAGTTTTCTGGACCAACAGTGCAAACTTTGCATTGTGAATAAACACAATAGTCCCATTTATTGTTGGGGTAGGTTGGATTCTTTTGTATTTCAGTGGTGAATGAAGTCCCATTTCCTGTGTCATAGGTGTGGCAAAGTGTTTTCTGACCATAATATGTGTTATGGGAATACAAAACCATGTCCAAGAGCATCTGGAAGCTTTGTGTCTGAGGTAACATTTGTTTCCTTTTTTGATTACAGGGTTGCATGCTTTTGGGAGGCAGAAAGACGACAGACATTCCACTAGAGGGTTATCTGCTGACTCCAATTCAGAGAATTTGCAAATATCCACTTCTGCTTAAGGTAAACCAAAGAAAGTATTTCTCCAGATGGTTGTTTTATTCTTGGAGTGATTCTGCATTTTTGTAGCCCTGGCTCTTGTTGTCACTACTACCTTCCTGGCTTGCACTTGGAAAAGTTGGATCCTCTCTGAAGAAAATGGCTTTTTATGGGTACTGTCAAAATGCTGCCTGAAGCTGACAGGCTGCTAAATCTCATAATGGTGTGGCTAGACTAGACATGGCAACTACTGAATAACTAATGCCTTTTGACTTCAGTTCTGTTCAGATGTTTACTAAGGCTTGAGTGCTATTTTAGCCACTTCCTGAAAAGCTTTGTTGAGGAAAAATAGTATCAGTGTTCTGAAGGACTGGATGGCTCTGGGGACTCTAAATGGCATACATCTTTCATCATGAAGTCTTTAGTTTGAGTGTGTTCAGGTCAGTAATGATCAAAATCCTGTATCATCTGACAGCTGTTTGGAAGCTTCTTTGAAAAGTGGTTGGTTGTCTCAGAGGAGTTCCCAGTGGATAGGTGTCATTGCAGAAATGAGTGCTGCAATTGGCAGTAATTGGCTGCCTTACTAGTATTCTTACTGTAGGAGCTAAAGAATAAAAGACTTAAAAGAAGCCAACTTCCCTCTCATCCCTCCAGGTCAAGGCTGGGTCACACATCTGATGGGGATGAGGAGAGGGAAAAGGGGAAAGCAGTTTCTGGGAGAGCTTGCATCACCGGTGGCTGTGTAGCTGCTCTGTGACTAACAGCCGTCAGTCTTCAGTGATGGCAGTCTCTTTCTCAGTCAGTAACATTACATTTATTAAAAAAAAAATAATGAATAAAAAATACAAGAAGAAATTGTGAATGAAATGTCCCTTCCTGAGTTGTGGAAGAAGGTAACAATTCTATGGTGAGCTGGTGCTCTTGGTCACAGGCTGACCATATCAATCACCTCTATGTCATTTAAAGGCGTTGCAGTTCTGTGTCTCTGCATTCAGCCTGGTTAAAGGTTTTCATAGGTACAAGCTGGTAAACGCAATGCTGATGTGTTGTTCCATTTACAGTTGGTTGTTTCATCTGATAAATATTGAAATCACTTCTTTCTATCCAGCTGGGGCTTCCAGAGCCAAGTTTTAAAATTCTTTCCTACAGGTGGAATTGTTGTCTATGCAGCTGTGCACAAGCCCATCTTAGAGCAGGCATTCATGCACCATTCCTTATGGATGTAGCTACTGGGATTTATGTGTATACAGCCAGTTTATCAGTCCAGTCAATCTGTTCATAACTCCACTTAAGTTGGAACAAACAAAAGCACATGCAGTTTAGGCACACGGCAGGAGAAGCTAATGTGTGAGACAGCTACAGACATTTCTTCCACACTACTGATCATAGTCAAGATAGGGTAAAGGATGCCTAGATCAGGAAAGCACGTAAGTGGCTCCAGCATAGATTTATCTTCAGAGAGAACTGGTTCTGTAGAGATAATTGAAAACCTAATGATGCCTCAGTTTAAGTCCATTGTGTTTATTTGGGGTTAGTGTGGAAAGGATTTGGTGGCTGTTCAGTCTGTGGCTTTGTGTGATGACTGTGAGCAGCATCCATGTGCACAGAAAAGGAGTTCCTATGGCATCTGATACTGTAAACAGACCAGGGGATGTGGGGACCTTAGAATGTGCATTCCTGCCCAAGTGTTTTGATACTGATTACGTTTTCTTGTTTTCACTCTGTAATGTGTTCTGTGGCTATTATCTAGCTGTATGTTCAAGACTGAAAATCAGAGATTGTTTTGATTCCTTACAGGATTCCCTTTTCTGTTTTCCAAGAAACTTCAACCAAAGGAAGTAGTGGCTGGGTTCTTACTTTTGAATTGTTCTCTACATTTGTGCTGTTACTAAAAGATGAAGAGTTAATCTCCTTCAGGTTTCCTGTCATGGTTTACCCTTTGTATGAAGGGAGTCATTAATGAGTACAGAGTCTGGAGACCACATTTATTCATTGATTTATTCCGTGCTGGAGATACCTTAATCCAGTTAGAGTGGTCAATATCTGGGGTGCCTTTGCCGTGCTTATCTAAAAGTGATCTTTAACCAGTTTTATCCCAGTATTTTCCAAACCTTTTTGGACCAAAAGGTCACTGTTAGTACTCCATTTTTTCTTATATTTTGCTCTGTGTCCCTGTTAAGCTTGAAGCAGCTCTGAGGTCAATGTGGTTTCATTTAACAGATCTGACCACTTGGTATGTAGACCACCTGTCATCTCTCAAGCATAGTTTGGGGATCTCAGCTGTAAACCATGCACATGGATGTCTTGGAGAACTCCCTGCATTTCTTCTGCACCTCAGTGCCTCTTCTTTTTCTGTTTTCAGTATGACTTTGTTGCTGAATCACCCATTGCTAATCAGACCTGCTTTATTTCTAAGCTTTTCAGAAAGCATGATTGTGAGTTGTAGATGTCTATCAGTTTGGATCATCTTTAGACTTTTCAACTGACAGAAACTTGACTTGCAAATTAAAATCTCTGTTCTGTTGTAAGAGCTCTTAAAAATATTAGAATGGCAAAACCTGCCAATACTATAAATTGTTTGAAATATCAGGGCTTTTACTCAAATGCCATGAGGATGCTGGCTGCAGTAACATGCTTAGAAGAAATGCACCTTTGATTACAAGATAGTAGCATCATCAATACAATTATGTTTTGGTAGGCTTCAGCTTAAATTTTCCCATTCCTCTGTACCATTCTAGGGAGGTGTTTTGGCAAGTCTGAGGTTCTGTAAAAGGCATTGGAAGAGCTACAGATGCTTCTCTTCAGGCATTTGCTTTGCAAGGGGGCAGTAAACAAAATACTACAACAAAGTAAATACTTCTAAACCATAACACCAGTCTTTCCAGGTTCAGTGGCTGCTAAAGTCATTGGGCTCTGAGGATCAAATATTGGCCTGTGGAAATAAATTGGTGGTTTCCGCTTTCACATACATGTACAACTGTAAATGTCAAAAGACCGGATTGCTCAGCCCTGTCTTCTTTGAAAGCTAAAGCCAAGACCAGTAAGGCTAAGACTGAGTCAGTGTTTCTTGCTTTCAAGCCACAGTGGGGTAGAATACAAATAACTTTGTTCTCTGACACCAACTCTGTGCCTTCTGGGGTGGGTTCTTGGGTGTTTGGCTCTGGTGCAGTTGACCCAGACCCTTGTGTACTTGTCAAACAAATAGCATGAAGGGAGCCAATAGGAGGAGCTGTGACGAGGCATCTGGTGATCTTGCATTCCATCTTTCTATGGATTTCTTCTTGTATACATGCTGATATAAATCACACACTGTTCCCTACTTGAGAATTTCCTGGACAGGAAATAAAAGCTTAAAGAAAAAGCTGAGGGGAATTTCATTTTGCTTAGGCAACAAATCTGCCTCAGTCAGTGAGATTCTGCCATTACAAGGGGTTGTTCAGCTTGGAAACTGTCTGTGATGATTAGAAAGTGTACTACACTAATGCTGATTCTCAAAGGTAGTGAATTCATAGTGAATAAACTGTATACCATTCAAGACTTGTTTGACACTTGTTAGCACAAAATTACCAGAGTGGACACAAATGCTTCAGACATGAGGACAGCCAAGGGAAAATCCAGGCTGATTCTGTTATCGCTGACCAGGAAAATGCAACTCTCCAAGCCAGAAGAAAGTAGATTTAAAAATAACACAACCCTCAAATTAAGTATTTGCTCTCCCTTTGCTACTGAACTGCAGTTATTGCTCCTGAAATAGTTGGTTTGTATTCATGGGGATTGGATCTTATTTTATCTAATTCCCAGGGCAAACAGATATTACTGTATTCCAGCTGATGAGAAAAGTCATAGGCCAGAGCTATCCTACTTTCCTCTTTTACTTTGTTTTTAACAAGAGTTTGTGAACATCCAGATTGTGTAGTAACTTTGATATGACCTTGTTATAGTGTAAGTATTTTAGTATGGCATCAAGATCGTATGAACGAAGTAAATCAGACTTGTCTGTGTTTGAAATTCAACCTAAGTAGTAGGGAAAGACGTGTTTAAAATACTATAACTATTTTTTATTAATACCAGATGTGAGTATTCTTCTTCAGAATAATAGCATCTAAAATGGAGTTAATTTGGGTTATTTAATTAGGAAAAATATACTGGAGCATCTCCAGGTGCAGATACACTTTAAGCATATATTGCAGTTACTTCCAATATCAAGTGTGGCATCCTGCAGTCGGGCATCTTATGTTACAGTCATTGACTGTAAACAGGGGGTTTGGTGGTGGTTTTTGCTTTCTTTCTATCTGTTTTTCAAAACTTGTATGTGGTTTGAAGGCTTGGACTCAAACCTAGCCATGGTGTTTCATAACACCATGCAAGCAGAGAAGTGATTATACTAGTATTCTTGTCCCTGATACTGCTTTGTGCAAGAAAATTAGCACAGGATTTGTTGGTCAGTAAGTTTTATCCCAAGTCTAAAACATCTCTAATGTGACCTCCACTGCTCTTTTTCTTGCTGTGAAACTTCAGCAATGATTTGAAGTCTATTTGAGGATGTAGGAGTTATGAATATTTGTTAGCTATGAGCATCATCATAAGACTTCCTTAAAAGTGAGAAAGGGGCTTGGACCAGGTTCTAACAAAACAAACCTGCTTGTTGTGGTGGGCATTCTGATTTGGTGAGAAGGAAAGCAGCAAACAAATGCATAGACCTTGAGAGCCTATACTGTGTGAGCAACTTAAAATTCCAGTGCATGTAGCTTGCTGCATAAGTATGTTCTAGCAGAACATTTTGGACTAAGGCAGCTCTGTCTCACCAGTGATAGCTGTATGACTCTGTATTAATTAGTGTGAACCACACTACTTAAGAGGAGAAGCAGCTGTTTGTGTAAACTGATCTCTGAACAAAAATAGCCTTTTTCCCTTAATAAAGAGCATTTATGTCAGTGAGAAGAAAACCCTAGGGGAGTGGTGATCATGAGTTAATCACACCGCTGGGGTGGGGATTAGGAGCAGTCATTTCTGCCTCCTTCCTCCCGGTGCACCAGGAATGTGCAGCACATGATAGCTGCACCTCGATGGCTCCCAGCACATGTCACCGAGGTGGTTTCTTGTTTGATGTCTGTTCTCTTAAGGAATTGCTCAAACTCCAGGCAGAAATGCACATTCCACTTCTGGTCCTTTAAAAATACCTCATAATGTACACAACCTCATGGACGATTTCAGGCAGCAACTGTGTATTGCTTCATGTGGCGGAAAAGTCATTGACCTTAGGAAGGGGAAAAAAAATCTGGATGCAAAAAGCTGAGTGTCCAGATTCAGAATCCTTTTGAGAAGGAAAGCCCAACACTGGGACACACACAAGTCTTAACAAAAGCAGTGCTGGGACATTGAAAGGGAAAGATGGGAAGCTAGGCTGGAGAAAGGTTAATTCACTGTCTCCCTCTTCTTCCTCTCCATTCATCTTAGCTGTTCTAGGAACAGAACCTGCCAATAGGCCACAATTGGACAGATTGAATCTTTGGGGGTTTGGGTTTTTGTTGTGGGTTTTTTTTGTTGGTTCCCCCTCTTCCCCTTTGCTTCTTCCCACCCCCCCAAGGACAGTGGTGTTTCTCTTAGATTCATGACATTGCCTGGTTGAAATCCAACTCTATGTAGCGCAGCATTAAAAACAGTATATACCCTACAGAGTTGTCAGGAACACTGCCAATTTATAAATCATACTTCTGTCTTCCACACGTTCTATATATAATCACAGATAACTGGTAATATTTATAAAACTGGAAACATGTTTTAGTTGCATTTTAATTTAGCATATGTCATAGATTTGATGGCACATTGAATGTAATCTGTTTTACTGATTTATTGTTGCTTGTCTAGTCTTTACCCTGCAGAAACATTGACATAAATTACAAATTGTAATTATATACAGCATAAAAAACCCTGTTGTGATTGGCAGGTACACAGATAGAGCCTCGTGTAACATTTACTTCCTGGTTAGGTTAAGTGGAAAATAAATTTTAATACAAGTAAATATTCAAAACTGTAAAATAGGAAAACAAACCTCCTGGAAACAGTTATAGTCACAGAAAGATGATGCTTGGATTCTGGGGTTTGGGGTTTTTTAGAGCACATTTTGGAGTTGAACTGTTTATTAACACAACTTTTTGAACTGATAATCAAAGAAATACATTGTCTTTATCTCTGTAATCTTGAGATGTTCAGTAGGTAACCAACGGATGTACCTCTGAAACCATCCTTTATGTGTGCCCTGGTTTGTGGTGCAGAGCGAGGCAGCCTGGCAAGCCATGATTTGCACCAGTCAATGCACAATGTTAATTTTCACTGCAAAAATCCATGTTAACCTGTGTCTAAGTGTCCTCAGGAGTATAAATATAGGAGGAAGGAATTTGAAATACAGTGACTTGGAAATTTCAGCTGCAAAACATTAAAAGAGCTCAGTTAAGCAGAAGAGCATCCTTTTTTCTAGGAAATATTAAAGTTGTTTTTACATTTAACTCCCCCCAGTTTCCTCTGCCTGCCTGCATTGCTCGCTACTCATCCCTCCTGCAACCTCTTTGCACCTTCCTGTGTCATGTTCTTTTTGCTGAGTTCTCTTCTCAAAGTTGTTTTGTTTGGTGGCTGTTTTTTAGGGGGTGAAGTGCAAATAACAAATTGACAAATGAGCAGCTGATGTGTCTGTCGTCTTCTGTGATTTAGTTCTTATATTTAGATTCCATGATGTTTAGAGCTTTTAACCTTCAGCTATTTAAAGCTACATCTGAGATTGAAATACTTAAGGTGGAAATCCTTTTACTCCATTGCATAAGCAAAACCTGACATTTCTTAGTAGGTTAGATGCAGATGTCCTATCCTTCCTTTGTGCATGCTATTCAGGACAGTACAGCCTGGAGTGCTCTGTAACCCTGTTGTAAAATGAGTTGTGGTCTGTGTGTAGGTGTTACAAGTGGCATAACCTCCAATCTTTGCAGCTATAAAAGAGGAGTGAAATAAAAGCAAAATTCTGTGCCCAGAGGACATGGTTCCCATTTCTTTCTTTTAAGTTCTTTAAAGAGTAAATTTTTTTCCTCCCAGCTTATGATATGGATACCTTTGCAACTCCCCCTCCTTCTGCAAAAGAGAAAAGTCAGAGGATAATGTCAAAGAAGTTAGAGGCAGTGAAAAATACCAGATTTTCTGTTCACTACTGGAGGGTAATTATGAATTAGTTAAAGAAACTCTTTGCAAGGAATAGTTTTCTGCAACCTCATTTCCTTGACCTATTAGTGTGTGAATTGCAGTACATAAGATAGTAATTCCAGACAACATACATGAGCTTTGTGGAGGACGAGACACTCATACCCAAGGTTTGCCATCTGGTCTGTTTCTCAGCTGCTTTTCAAAATGTTGTCAAATGCTCTCAGAGTTTACACATCATAAATCTGTCACTAAAATAAATAAGTGCCCAGGGCTCCCTGACTGTGTTTCAGAAGCGCTAGGCTCTGCTCTTTTGGGGAATGGCAGTGTCAGAGCAGTGTGGCTCTTCCTCAGAGGGCTGAAGACTAGGCGATGGTGAGACAAGTTCTCCGACTGTCTGTGCCACTTACGCAGCAGACTGCCCCAACCAGCACCCTTCCTGCCTTTTCCAGCCATCTCTCCAGCTCCTTGGGCAGAACTGCAGGCACCAGGAGTGGTGAAGATGCTGTGCTTATTGAAGCAGAAGCCTGCTGTGAATGAAGAGTTCTTTCTCTGTGTCTTGGTGATATTTCAGAAAGGATGTTTAGACAGGGCTAGTGCATGTGTATCTGTTTCCAGAGCAGTGTGGGAGACACTTGAGCTGCAGAACTTCATCGATTTTTAATGAGAGTCATGTAGCAAAAATCCTGCACTCTGTTTTGGAAGCATGGAGCAGAGGCTAGCGTCACCAAAGTGCAACATCCCTCTCCTGCCTTTTCTTCTTGAACACTTTCCTTGGCCTTATCGTCAGGAAAAGTAAAAAATCCCATAGGGAATTCCACTTGTGATATCAACTGACATTTGTAGCAGCCAGTCCCTTTTTCCTGCGCGTGTGTTACTCTCTAAATCAACCAAGATCATTAACTCCTCTCTCTTACTGGGATTCCTGGCTGTCAGCACATTACCCCTCTCCTTTGTCATCCATCTGATGAGCCATTGTCAACCTCCATTTATAATTTTCTAAAAAGAGAAATTGTAGCTATGAGTAAATTCTCAAAATACCAAATCTATGCCAAGAACTGAGCAGTTGTATTTCATAGGACAATTTCGACATTCCCATCCATTCATTTGGGCCTTTCTGTCTCCAGGGTCTGTCTGTGTGGGAATGAGAGTACCTCCCATTGCTGTAATTCAATTCTCAGAAGACCTGTCTCTTGCATTACTTAAAGGAGCCTCAGTCACCAAGTGGTTTAATCTCAAGATGCAGATGTCAGTTTAAAAGCTTCTGCAAACTGGAGTTGTTAATAAATAAATAATTAAAATACTTTGAGTTCTGTAACAGTGGGTCTCAAGGTAGTTTACCAGTGCTACTGAATTAAGTCTTGCCAGTGTGAGAGAGCAGAGGAATCACTGACTCTGTGTAAAGGTTGAAATAAATCTGTACTATTTCTAACTCTAGCTTCCTCCTTTCAAACATGCCTTCCAATTTTGCTGTTATCTGAGCATCCCACAGTATATTTATTCTACAGTTACTCTTACTAGTAGAAAAGTATAGCTAAATATGTGCAAAACTGTTGCATGCTGAAGAGTTGTCTGTCTAAAGAACTCTGTAAAGCAGATCTGTGAATCAACACTAGGACAGAGAAAGTTCCTTGATTTAGTAGCTCAGAGTGTCTGGATTAGCAGCTATTATAGTCACTGTAAGTTAATGCAAGCTTCAGCAGGACTTGAACTTCAGCCCACATCTCTTCACTCTCTGACAGGCCACGTAACTTGAGCCTAAAAACCACCAGTTGATTTGATTTAAAGGCTGTGTGTGGACATAAGTCAGTTGAGGAGCAGTGCTTGTATTACAGGTTGTGTGACCAACTCGGGCAAGGTGAGCCCCAGCACTACTTGGGATCATACCTGAAACTGAAGTATGCCAGCACCCAGCAAGACAGCATGGCACAAAGATCTTTAATGTCAATATTTTGTGTGGCAAAGGGACGCTTGCTGAGGTTAATGTGCTGATGTGGAGAAGCAAAAGACAAATCAGACCACAGAGTAAGCCTAGTTGGAGCCCATGACAGGCATTTGGGGATTGTAATCACTTAATCTTGGATGAACAGCAACTGTAACAGGCTGTTTTTGCCCTTAGCTGTGGGAACTACGGATTGAAGCAATTTAGCTGTGTTCAGACCACAGTGCTGTGCAGGCTGTCTGGTGGTACTCAGACTCATTATGGTGTCTCATGCAAAATGATGCAGTTCAGCAGCAGTTTGCCATTTAAATGTAGGTCTTTAAATAACATGTTGAAGCAAAATAGAACATAGTGAGAAAGTTAAATATTCCAGGCAATCTAAAAATGTGGGTCTTAAACACCATATTAGGTATCAAGATGAAATTACCAGCCTTAGTAAAGGTTTCTTTAATGTATTTTTATTCAATTGTGGCTGACTATAAAATACTATTGGTCTAAAAGATGATTAATCATGAGTTGACAGTGGTTACCCCTTTTGCTAAACTGATTAATATTGTCAGGTGCCAAGTTTTCTCACTGCTGTTTTCTTGTGGGCAGTGTTTAACTGGGCTGTTCATTGAATCAGGTGAAGCAGAGTCTCATAGGAACTCTTCCACAGCAGAGATGTTATTCATCTCTATGTTAATCTCTCCAGTCAAAACACGTACCCCAATTTCCCAAACATAATCTGGGGAAGAATCCCTGTTAAATTCCTGCTGTTTTCTTGGCCTCTCTCTTTCTCCACAGTTCAAACACTGAACTGAATGCCAGAAAGTCTTGGTTCTGCAAGTTACATGTCATTGGGAAAGTTACTTACTCTCTGTAAATTAATTTCCTCCTTCATAAAATTATTGCTGTACATAAAAATATGGACAGCTGTGGCTAGTGAATTTCCCTGCAATTTCTGGATAGAGTCATCGTGCACAGAACTGTAGGTGCTTATCTATATGTGGTGGTTGACCTTGACCGGCTGCTGTCTGCCTACCCAGTCATGTTCTTACTGTCACTGTTCAACAGGGAGTGAGGGAAAGTAAAAAAAAACAAGATAAAAACTGCTTGTGGATCAAGATGAAGACAGGAAGATCACTTAGTAATTACCATCACAGCCAAAATACACTCAACACAATTTGTTGCCAATGATAAGCCACTTGGATAAACAGCCCCACCTTCTCCCCAGTCCCTACTCTTTTCCTCAGTCTTAACTTCACACCCGCATTCCCAACCTCTCTACTTCTGCCCCAGACCTGCACAGGTGAAGAACAGAGAACAGCATCTACAATAACATGCTCACAACTCCTTTTTAATTTGCAGTGGTTTTGGCATTTTCCTATGGTATTGCAGGCTTGTGCCTTTCTGTGACCTGCTTCTAAGTTTACAGAGCATGTTTTCTTTTCTACTTTTTTTTAAAGGAATTAGCTAAGAGGACTCCTTCCAAGCATCCTGATCATCCAGCTGTCCAGAACGCATTGCAGGCCATGAAGACGGTCTGCACAAATATCAACGAGACCAAGAGACAGATGGAGAAACTGGAAGCCCTTGAACAGTTGCAGTCCCACATTGAAGGATGGGAGGTATGATGTAGGACTGCAAAGCTCCCCAGAGGCAGTTTGCTACACAGTTTTAATGGGCTCAAGTTTAGTGACTCATACTGTGTACAGGGAGTTTTGTTTCCTACGTGATGTGCAAATGCTCTTGGAGGTGTGGGTGGCATCACACTGATGAGTTTAGAATATATGTTTATTTTGAGTGTGTAGGCTGCTGCTAAATTGTAGCAGAACAAATGGATTATGAAAGAAAGGAAGCTGTTACAGCTAGAATGGACTGAAATTTCAAATGGGTAGATCTCATCTGAAAATCAAATAAGTCTAGAAAATGAAATCAGGACTGGTCTAAATAACAGAAGTTTCTCGTTTCATTCCTACAAGACTTTATGGTTTTTAGGAGCTTTGAAAGGTATCTCACTTAGTTTCATACAGATTTCCTGTATAAAAGATAAAGGTTAGATTAGCAAGTATTAGATTAAAAAGCAACCGGTATATTTGTGTTTGGTCCAGTTAACTTACTCATGGATGTGTTTCTCTTGATGTGTTTATCTGTAGGTGGATCTGTGTAGGTAGGAGCGTTTACTATGGAAGGGATTAAAATAAGAGTGAGAAAACTTGAATGAAGCTGGGGGGAAGAGGAAATCTGGAAAAAGATACTGAGAAGTCAGAATGGTGTGGAAAGTGTTGGCAGCTTATCTTGTGATGACTGTAGTTGAGGCCCTTGAATCAGTGGAGTTGGAAACCTCTGGGACGTGCACCGTAGGGAATCAGGGTGTTAAATGGTCTCCTGGAGAGATTGGCGTCGTCATTTAGTGAGACTGATACTTAGAATGTCAAGGCTGATGACTGCCAGCTGAGGATTTCTTAGCTGAGGACATTTTGTTAGAGGTCATGTAAACTTCCTCATGTTCGGATGCTTGAGTGCTCTCCATGACTCTCTTTTGGGTTGTTTTTTATCTTTCGTGTATGTTTTAAACCTCGCTCATTTTTTCCCTGAAGGATGTTCTTGGCATTGAGCTAAAGACATGAGAACAACCCAGATATCCAGCTGTGTAATTTTTGGATAGCAAGCTCAGCAAACAAAGTCATGTAATGTTCTATATAGCAAGACTTCTAGAAGTAATTAAAACATTTCAGGTTCAATGCTCTCATGGGTCATCTAGGCAAGAGGCATGGTTTGAGCTCTGGAGCCTGAAACATGACTGTTAAAGTGTCCATGATGCCATAAATGAAGTGGTATCCAAACTTACTGATATTTTGGAGTGTTTTTTTAGGGTTTAACGTATCTGCAGCAACATTCTGGGGCTGAAACCCCTTTCAGATTTGTTTATATGCAGTTGTGTAACAAAGTCACCTAGATCACTCAGCTCAAAATTTCAAAAAGGAAGAAGTGTTTTCCCTCCCAATCAGCTGTGGAACATTTCTGAATTACTCTAATGACATATTACAGGAGGAAAAGGAGCTTTATGCATCACAGAGACAGAGCAACACTCAACACAATGGTGTTTCTGAATTCTGTAAATGTAGAGAGGTTTGAAACTCATTGACAGTTTCCTATCTTCACAGTACTAGGGGTGTTGTAAATGATGACAGTAAAGCAAAGTGCTGTGTTTGTAAACAACTGGTTTTAGTTCTTTCAAATGTATTTTGCAGTTTATTCCCAATGAGAAGGGCTCCTAACTTCTATCTATGGAAAGCTGCAATTGCTGAATTAAATTATTAGCTCAAGAATGCAATGCTGTAAGCACACAGCTGGCTGTGGGAAGAAGTCTGTAAGATAAATGTATGCCTATTTTTAGTTTATCTAATAGCAATTCCTCCTATGAAATAGAAAATTTCCCTTTTCTGTTAGGATGGATATGGATTTTGAAACACTGGTGTCCTGTATACATGGTTATATACATATATATGTATATATCTGTTTATATATACATATAACCATATACATATAATTTGACAATAAATTTGACATACTAATTTGACAAGCCCTACAGCTTCCAACAGTTTTAATCCAAGGCATCTAAATTGTCAAAATGAAGTGAAGCTCAGCTTACTTATGAACAAGTATTTTCTGTTTGTAAGGGATGTAGCCTGAATCTGAGGAAGCGTTCAAGAAGCCCAGCATGAAGTTTGGTGTTAATTTGTTCACATAATGTGGAACAGGCTTCACCATGTCTAATTTTTTCGTTTAACCAGACCAGCAGTTTCACTGGTGTCTGTGACTTTGCACTTCCTTCCAGCAGTCCCAGTGGACATCCCTGGTCTGATCCTCATCCTACTGCCATCAATGCCACTCTCAATATTTCCAGCACAAAGAACAGTGTGACATCTTTTTGCTTCTGCGGAGTCTCTTCATGTTCTTGAGAGTCATCTGTAGCTATACTAAGAGCAGGAGTTGTTTTTTAGAGCAGTTTCCTCAGTTCAACATATTGTCTTCAACATGTCCATCCACCAATCTGCATCTCCCTCTCTAATACACCCGTCACTATCAGTGTCATACACTGAGTGAATCCTGACATCATTCTGTCAGACTCTTTCTGCGATTATAATGAAGGGGCATGTTAAAGGCCAAATCTGGGAAGCTACTGAAGGCCTGCAGCTTACTCAGAGGTCTGTTCAGCAAAATGAACTCTGCTCATATTCATTCTTCTGGAATGCACAGAATCCTTGTAGATGTATATTATGGATTAACCTCAGACAGATCAATTTGATTCTGGTTAATCCTTCTGGGAAACGAAGGTTAGCTAAAAAAAAAAGGGGGGGGGGAAGACAAGTAGAGGATGCATGTATACAGTTTATATACTTTTGTATACAGTGTTTTTGCTTGCTTAGTGGAGAACAAGTTAATATGCTGTTTCTGTTAATTATATATTGTTTTTTCTTTGGGGAGTTCTGCTTGTGAGTCATTGTGAGTGATTTTTACACAATTGCTATGTATCCCCAAATTCTCCAGGTCTGGAAGGCACAGGAGTTTTAAGAGATGTGTTAGTGCTTAGGCAGATCAGTCATTTGGGCTATAGTTTGTATTTTCATTAGCTATTTTGTTTTCATTCTTTCCTCTCCCCTGCCCCAGCAGCTTGGTCCCAGTTAGAAAGGTGAGAAATTCTGTTTTGTCACTGAAAACATCAAATAAATCTTCTTACTCTGTTTCTTACTATTGAAAAACCTCTCAGATTGGTATAAATGAGAAGTAGCGAGGTCAACAGCAAACAGGAAGTGCATCAACAGTGTTTAGATACCATAGTGATGGGGCTGATGGAAAAATAAAGATTATTAGATTTTGAAGGTGAGAAGCAACTGTTGCAATCATCTGCTTTACTTCCCACACAAAATAGGGCAGATAATATTACACAGTGTCAGTAGCACATTGGCTCCAACGTTCCTGTGCTCATTTCTTCTGCTGGTTTTGGGTATCTTTTGGAAAATTAAGTTTTTGATGTTGAGGTGCCATGAAAGTTTGATCTCCCCATTGGCAAACCACATGAGGAGCATGCTTTTATGTCGTATGGTCAGTTGGTTTCTGTTCCTATTTGTGTATGTACTAGTAGGCCTTTGGGGTCATGATTTGGAGACACAGTGATTTCTCCTGGAGATAGTAACAAGTCAAAAGAACAAGTGGTTGTGTCTGGAGTTCAAAAGGGAAGATTTATTGTAGTGTATGAGGACTCCAAAAAATATTTATAATCCAGAGAAAACATGATGTGTTTAGCCACATTAAGAAATTGAGGACTTCCTTCTTCTGAGTGCATCAGTTACATCACAGTTCAATGGCATGCAGATAAAATAGCAGTGTTGTAGTAAAAATCCTTCATGATGCATGCACAAAAAAGTTAAAAATAAACAATATCTTTTTCTCTTTTCAGGGATCAAATCTGACTGATATCTGCACACAGCTCTTGCTCCAAGGGACTTTATTAAAAATCTCAGCAGGAAACATCCAGGAGAGAATGTTCTTTCTATTTGATAATCTTCTGGTCTATTGCAAGAGGAAATCCAGGTGAGTCCCTCCATGCTTATGGACCATTCAGAAGTTTTGTAAGCAGAAAGTATGATCAGTTACTGACCGCTCAGTGTATTCCCTGTTGCTGTGCAAGGCTGAGTCACAGGTGTGATTTCCCTCTGTTCTCGAACATTGCTATTATTTAGATAACATGAGAAAGAAGTCACTTTGTGGTAGGATAAATATGCCACACAGTAATGGGGTGTCCACCCTGCAAAATGTGGAATCCAAAGACAGAAGTTGATACAGTGCAGAAGAAACACAGAGTGAGTTCTTACAGCTGGAAAACTTCCCAGAGCAGATGGGTCTCCAGGAGTGATGTGTAGGCCGTGCCAACTTTCATTGTGAGGTTATTCCAAGCAGACAAGGGTCACGTGAAAAACAATATAAAGCCAAGAAGGGGGAAAGTGGAAGACTAAGAAAGCATTAAATAGATGCAGGACACAGAGGAGTGAGAAAGAGATAAAGAGATAAAGATTAGCAAGTTGCTGTTCAGCTTTTGCAGCCATGTGCTCTGCGTGTCTACAATTTTTGCATCATTCCACCTTATAAAACTCAAGCATTATTAACACCTACAGCTTATTATTAAAATACATTGTCAGAGTGGAGGGCAATTGGCTTCTGCAGCCAATTACAGTGTATTTCAGTCCTTAAGCTTTTCACATGCACTGCTCCAGTCTCATTCTCTTGGTCTTACCTGAATTTTCAATACATTCACTACACTCCAGATTCTTCTCCTTCAAGTTATAGTAGAATGGCCAACCCAATTAGGAATACCACAGTGTTCTCTCCAGGTTCTCGTATCTCAAAATTTGGGTTTATTTCCCAGTTCAATGGAAATTTTGGAAACATTAAGCTGATAAATGTAATTTCAGTAATGTTTAGAATTTGTGTGGACAATGATGAAACTATACAACATAAATAAAAATTATTAGGTGAAATCTACGTTAGAAATGATTAGAATGTAATATTAACATTTAAATTGAAAAGAAAATCACGCAATTCAAACTTACGTGGCTTTTAAGAGTATCTAAGTGAAGCCTTTTGACTGTGCTGAAATGAAGTAAGAAAGATGAAACCCATCATTTTGACTCTGCCAGATTTGTCAAAATCCAAACTTCCACATGGAACAGTTCATAAATCTGTGTCTTCTGACAGAAAACTGTTCCTTAGGGAATTAAAACAAAAAGAAATCAATTTGATATCTAATCTTTTACTTCTTTAAAGCTCTTAGAAACTGATTTTCTCATCCTGTTTGTAGTTCAGGTTAGCAGAGCCCCTCCCATGCTGTCCAGGCATTTTTCCCGGAATACTAAGGTTTAGAAAACAAAATGTTCTACTTTAAGCAACTCTTTTTTTGTACAGGAGACATTACTGAGCTGCTCTGTAGTTTGGCTTGATTTTGGAGGAGGCTGCCTTAACACTCTGATTTTCCCAGAGGATTGATATTGTTTATCTTTGTCTAATAATGTAGCTTGAACTGATGAAATGTTCAGAATCTGATTTCCATTAAAAAGTAGGATATTTTATTAAGTCTGCTGGAATTGCCTAGTGTAAAAGATATATTTAGGAATTGCTGAGCGACTTTAATTTTAGATATTTCTCCTGTCTAGCTGCTATTTATAATTAGTCCAGGATGGAAATTAGCGTCTATCCAGTTGTGCTGGTGTGATTATTTGGCCAGCTGCATGACAAACAACTGGCATGTTAGTGGGACCCAGCTTTTGGAAAAGCCAGTACCACCAAAAACCTGCCTGTGTCTGTTCCTAATTTGAAATTGAATTACTTGGTTCTCAGCTCACACTGCGCTTATCTTGTAAAAATCACTGGAGCTTTTCTTGACTCAAAAATGCAATCAGAATTCAGACCTGTCTTTCATAAGTAGTCAACAATGCAGCCATTTAGAATTTAGGCATCATATCCTTTCACAATAGCATAAATTAGGAGTAGCATTGCTGAAACCAGTTTAAGATGTGTCCTAGAATGCGATCTGTGATTTTCAGTCTAAGACTGCAATCTCATCTTTCGCAGAAGCTCTGGGAAGTCTGACAAACTGATGACATAGATTTTCAGAGCTGAGTATTGTTTTGTGTTTTTAGCAGGATCATAGACAGCTGTTTAAATTGAATCCTGATGTCAGGAACAATATGTTTCATGTGGAGAAATGGGCTGAGTATTTAAAGGGTTTTGTTAAGGCTGCCAGGATAGCTTTTCTTTAGATTCCAACAGTCATCTTTAGGAAATGATCTAATGGCTCCAAGATCTCCATCCCTGTCAGTCTGATTGGATGTAAATATATGGTCATCGCTAAATGTGTGTTTGCCACTAAAACTAGTTATAAAAGGAAAAATTGTTCAGAACTTGGTGATTCTCCTCTCACCTCAGTTTATCACAGACATTTCACTCTGACAGACTTTTTCTCTCCAGCTGTTTTTTATTGCAATATTTCTTGAATCTTATGAGCTCCTGGCAGGTTGCCACAGCAATCCCTTCACTGCACAGAGTTTGGACACTTGCCATCCCAAATGATGATCATTTGACCAGTTGTGTTTTGGTTCATATAGCAGAGTTGTTCTTAGATATTAAAGCTCAGCAGGTGTTAGTTGGATGGCTTTAAACCTGTTATAAACATAAAAATTAGAACATAACTAGCAATGAAAGTGCTTTCCTGATTATTTTTTTATAAGACATTTCAACAAAGACACTATAAAGCTTATGGGTAATGATGTAAACTTTGGTGCAAAGTCGCCACAGCAGCACTTTCACAAATGCCCCCTACAGTGACATTTAACACAACTATGACAGGCCATTTGACACCAGCCTCTTTACATGTTTTATTTCATATTTGAAACTTGGTATACATCCCACAAGTTTATCAAAGCTTTAGGCAAACAAAAGAGGCAAATGTAACATTTTGTCAGGGGATATTGCAGTTTTCATCCCAGAGCCATGTGCAGTTGGGTTGTACTGACATTTCAGTCAGTCATCAAGAATGTAAAGCTTGAAGGCATCCCAGTCTTCACATAATCTTGTAAAATAAGCTTTTTATCATTGTACTGACATTGTTGTACACTTTCTGAGCTGATGGAGTAGTCCAGTTTTTCAAAATCAGAGGGGTGGTCAAATACCACAAAACACTATATCAGAATCCTTCTTTAATAGTCATCTCTCAGAATGATTTATATATATATGTTACTTTGTTTATGTGTTGTTAACAGTCTAAATCCTAATTACAGGGTTACTGGGAAAAAAACATCTAAAAGGACGAAGTCAATCAACGGCTCCCTTTATATCTTCAGAGGCCGAATAAATACAGAAGTCATGGAGGTGGAAAATGTGGAAGATGGAACAGGTATTAGACCAAATACTGTCTTTTAACAACACAGCAAGGCCAGATATTATTTTGCAAGGTGGTTCAAATGTACTTTTCTGTCTCCTTTAATGAAATCTCAAGCAAGCTATGCAGCTTCTGGTACCTTTATTATTAGACCAGCTTATATTTGTTGAAAGACTGGACATGCTTTCAGGCACTAGTCCTTCATTCTGAAATAACCTTATGAAGAGTTTGTGTACCCAGAAGCTTGTCTATTTTTTCTCCTAATCCAAGTTAATTTAGTAAAAGATACTTTGTCTTCTTTCCATCCTTTCTTTTCTTACATCTTAAGCCATTACAGCTATAACAACAGAACTTCTGAATCATCTCATTTAGAACTCTACCAAATATTAGTCTTAGCATCAAATCAGTAGTACGGAATGTGCCCCTGAACAAAATATGGGAATGATTCTTGTGTTCTGATCTCATCTACAAAGGCCAAACCAACCCCTCCTCCAACAGTAACAAGTCAGGAATTAATATTATGGCCTTTAAACAGTTGACACTTAAAGAGTTCCCATGTCCAATAGAAAAAAATCCTTACAGTGCAAGAAGTTAGCGTGTCCCCAGAAAGTTCAGATCAAATAACCTGAACAAACTTCATAGACTGTTGCACTGAGGTCATTATGTTTTAAATGTTTTAGTTCTTCTAAGGTGAAATTACAGTGTCACTCTTAGGGCTGAAACAGTCAGTTTAACAGCCTATGAATACTTCAGTTAATATGTGTACTTACAGGTAAGTAACAGCCAGTCACGTGGACAGTCAGTAAGAAATGGTGCATGACGAACACCTCCAGAAGTCAGGCTTTTTTAATTAAGGTGTCCCATGCTGATTTGATTGAAGTAGCAGGCCTTCTGTTCACTGTGTACATTGTGCTTTGGGTTTTTACAGCAGATTACCACAGCAACGGCTACACTGTGACAAATGGTTGGAAGATACACAACACAGCCAAGAACAAGTGGTTTGTCTGTATGGCCAAGACTGCAGAGGACAAACAGAAATGGCTGGATGCTATAATCAAGGAAAGGGAGCAGAGAGAGAGTAAGTGGATAATGTATTTTGTAATGCACTGGATGAACTTGTGGACAGAGGTGTAATGTATATGCATGTAGAAGTATCTGAGAGAGAAAGGTTGCAGTTTTACCTCCATGGGCAGAATTAAAATCTATCCGTAATGAAAAAGAAAATCCATTGATTGCAAACAAATCTTTCTGAATGTGTACCTTGGGGGTTTTAGGGACTTGGGTCACTGTATTTATCAAACATTTTTATTTACCAGAGGCAGTTTCTTTGAGGCAGTGAATTACTGTTGAACAAATAACATTTAATCAGTTTCGGTTTTTAATCTTGTACTTGCTAAGGAATAATGCTTTAGATGTTTAAGAAAGTTACAGATCTGTCACTGAAGATTCATGAAAGCAGAGAATCCTTTAATGTCCTTTGAAGCCCAAACTTAGTTTTTATATTACAGTACTTTGCATCTAATCTGCTAAACACAAAGCACATTGCAGTGTTATTTGCTATCATAGAACATGAACCATTTCTAACATACTTTATCATGTTTGAAGCCCAATGCACATTTTGGTAATAGCAAGAATGCTACCTTCAAAATGTAGATGGGCATGGTGTGAATTCAGAACTACCTGAAGGCAACAGAGAGAATCAGGTTCGATTGTTGCTCATTGGTCAGTTCTGAATCCCACTCTAAGGATCCTGAACTTCCACATGCTGTATTTTTTTAATAAAATACATTTCTTGGCTCTTACTTTTACCCTCAGAGTGTAAATCATGTCTCTAAAAGGTCCCATGAGTCTCCATTTTGTAGTGAGTTTTTGCTTTCTGAGGTCACTTAACTGCTGTACGGAATTTCCTGTGCATCAGGTAAAATGTGTGAGGAAAGAGAAAGTTCAATAAGAAGTAAAACAGGATTATTAAAACAGACCATGTATAATCAGGGAGCCTGAGAATATGGGGAGGTGACTCAGGAAGGGAGAAGAACTATTCCGTAATACAGAGTTTCTCAAAGCTTTCCATGCAGCATTGGCTAGTTAGATTTTCTGATGCTTTTTGTCATACAGTTTTATGATGTGGCAGCTGATGACAGGCACTCAGGATAAGCATAGATATTTTGGCAGACATTCCAGGCCTTACTGGAAAATCTCCTTTGGATCAGAGTACTTACAAAGTCACAGAGATATCAGTGTTTGGATTAGAAAGTAGAAAGCTTGGTGAGATTCCCAATCCTGTAGGATGAGTTGGGTAAAATGTGCATTCCAGTCTGCCATTTACATCAGAGGCTGGGGAATTCAGTGATGTAAGACCAGCAGGAAACATGTATACTATTACACAGGCTGTTTTCTATCACAAGTTCACGTTGCAAATTAGCCTCAGCTACACGTGTCAGCATTTGCGATGAATTGGATCACAGTATTGGGGGATGAAGAGGGTGGAAGAGTAACAGCAGCAAGCCATGGGGATTGTGGAGCCAAAACTCTTGGACACATGAAAGAAATACTGTCTTTGAAAGACAAAATGTTGTGCAAGTCTAATTTCTGGAACGTGCCTTTCAAGCCTTTAAACCAAATGCATCAAGCGCTTTCAGAAAGCAGCTCTGATGACACAGAAGACTATTAATTCATTTCAGTATCTTACCATAAAGCAACAGGATTTATGTCCAGTTAGGGTGAGCTGCTTTTCCCAAAGAGCGTACAGTTTTCATGTCTAGCCTTATACTGATCACTTAAATTCTGCCCAATGTAAATCTGTGTAAAAATTGGGCATATAAGTACAGGAGCAATTCAGGCTGCCTGTTTGCAGAAGTGTTAGATGTCTAAAATATGTGCCTCTGTTTTGGACTCCAGAGTTGCCTAGATTTACAGGTTCAAGTTTCAAGAAAACAGAAGTACGTGTGCAGGCTAGAAGAGACAAAACTTACACAGCAGCAAAGCAGCTGTCCTGAAGCAATTTGCAAATCTAAAGGGAGGAGTGCCAGCAAATGCCAGTTATGACGATAGCTGTAACATAGACACCTCTTGTTTTCAGAGCTCATCTTCCTGACTGCAGGAGTTTTCAAGTTCACATGAGCTATGTGGAAGCTCATACGAAGTGGTCATGAAATTTTCTCTCTCCGATTATCTATCATTCCTTAAATCATTCAGATTTATTTCATTGACTGGATAATATAATTGTCAAAATGTATTTTTAGCTTAGGGAATTAGTAAATACAATAATTGAGAAAGGTGGAGAAAATAACGTTCCTTTCTAGTTTTGATTTATTGAAGGATGTGAATTTGATTTCAGCAGTTTTGTATTTTTGGCATCAAGTAATATAACACTCAAAAAGTCATATGCTCTGTCAAGCATTTTGATGCCTTGAACAAGTCTTATGCTGGCAGTTATTCTGGGGCCAAAAATGGAATTGCAACAAGAAATCAGTTTCAGAAGGTATAGAATCACAGAGTGGTTTGGGCTGGAAGGGATCTTAAAGATCATCTATTTCCAACCCCCTGCCATGGGCAGGGACACCTTCCACTAGAGCAGGTTGCTCCAAGCCCCATCCATCCTTGAACATTGCCAGGGATGGGGCAGCCACAGCTTCTCTGGGCAACCTGTGCCAGTGCCTCACCATCTTCACAGTAAAGAATTTCTTCCTAATATCTAATCTAAATCTCCCCTCTGGCAGGTTAAAGCCATTCCCCCTTGTCCTGTCCCTGCAGGCCCTTGACAAAGTCTCTCTCCAGATTTCTTGTTGGCTTCTTTAGGCACTGGAAGCTGCTCTAAGGTCTCCCCAGAGCCTTCTCTTCTCCAGGCTTTACGAGCTCAGCTCTCTCAGCCTGTCCCCAGAGCAGAGCTCCTCCAGCCCTTGGGGCTTCTTCATGGCCTCCTTTGGACTCTCTCTAACAGCTCCATGTCCCTCTTGTGTTGAGGGCCCCAGAGCTGGACTGAAGGGATTTCTATCCAGTGAGGAGTAGAGTGGGAGAATCCCCTCCCTTGACCTTCTGGTTGTGCTGCTGGTGATGCAGCCTGGGACACAGTTGGCTTTCTGGGCTGTGAGCACACACTGCTGGCTCACGTTCAGCTTCTCATCAACCAACATCCCTAAGTCCATCCTCTTCAGGGCTTCTCTCAATCCATTCTTCGTCCAAGCTGTAGTGTTGCTTGGGATTGCCCTGACGCAGGTGCATCTTTCTTTGGAAGTTCTCCATGTTCTGTAAACCATTCTACTTTGTGTGATATTAAGGATCTGAAGGAATTTGTTTTGTATTCCAGGTTTGAAACTGGGAATGGAGAGGGATGCATACGTCATGATTGCAGAGAAAGGAGAGAAGCTCTACCAAATGATGATGAGCAAGAAAGTGAACCTTATCAAAGACAGGAGGAGAAAATTAAGCACTGTTCCCAAGTGCTTTCTTGGCAAGTAAGTGGCATTTGAATTGAAAAGGCCCTTTCATTCCAATCAAAAGAATGGACTCTGGATTTTCTGGGGGTGGCATTATGAAGTCAGATCAGATGTGCATTGATGCAGCTTAATTGAAAAGGCCAATAACCCCCATTACAGTTGTGATTTATTAAAATTAATCATTGATTCCTATTTATGCTCTGCAGTGACAGCTCATTCTACTCTACAATAACTCTTACCAGCTGTTTCAAATCACTAAAAGGAATAAGAAAAAATACCTTAACTCCCACAAGCTCAGGCCTGTTGGTGGCCGAACCTGTATCCTCATTTGTGTACAAGTAAATGCTTACCAGGTGATGCTTAAACCCAGCAGAACTGTCCAAGTCTCAAGATTAAAGTTAGGAGTTTCCTGTTTGTCAATGTAACATACACAAATGAAATTTTGTGCATCCTGAGGCATTTGTTAGAAGTACAGGGCTTTAGTGCCTGGAGAACTTTCCCAGGATAGATATTACCAAATAATTCTGAAGTATGACACATATGGGGCAGTAGACAAGAGACCCCATGGACGAGTCAGGCCTCTGATTAGATACGGTAGCAGGGGGGCTGTTATAGGGAAATATCCTGCATGGCACAGAGGGAGACACATGAGTTGACCTGAGAAGACTTTTCTGCCTCAGCTGTTTATGATTGAAATGATCAGCTGTGGGAGAGGCAGATTATCCATTCATTTCCCTTCTCTCCCCCTCTCTCTGTAATGGCAGTTTGCAGGCAGCGTTCCTTGTGTACAGGGTGTGGAAATGATGCATTGTCTTTCTGGCTGACAGAAGGCAGTCTAGGAGCACAGACTGGCCATATTTCAACTATTAAAATCCTGATTTTATGAAATTTGGTTGTTTTCTTTTTTCTTCACCCTCAGCCCTCCCTCCCCCAGCTGATTTTACTGGATTCATTTTGAAACCTTTAAGCTCTGAATTTGAAGGCATGATATAGCATTTCCTATTTCCCACACAAGAAGTACCAGATCAGAAACTTACATTCTTCCAGTGCTTATATATGAGTCTGTTGTGGAGTCCTGGATTTTTTCCTTGATCTCAAGTCTTACCTGTGATTTCCTGCTGCTACTTTATCTTTTAAAATGTCTGTAGTCTTACATGCTCCACAGTCTGTCCTGCTCATTGCCCTCAGTTTGCTTGACAGCCACTTGACATTCCTGTAGTTAGGACTTGACCTATCTTTGCCAATGGGTAACTGAGCCCAGACGGGGATATCAACAGCTATCCTGATCTCTGACAGAAACATTATTTGTGCTAATGTTGCAGCCCTTTCCATAGAAAATAATTCTGCTGATATCTTTTCATCAGTCACTTGCTGGTACAATTCTGGGCAAGTCAGTTGAGTGCAACTCTATCAGGACAATCTAGTCGTGACTCAGAGACTTTCTGTATCATTACTGGCACTTCTCCTGAGCAGTGTGTATTGGCTGTGACCTGGTCATTTCTTCAGATATTCTAGGTGAGGCAGTCACTAATAACTGTGCTGAGATGTACTTAGTGGTTTTCTACTACATGCTGCTGAGAGTAACACTAAGGCTGCAGAAAACTAGTTTTTCTCTTGGCCTTTGGATATCAGATAGCATCTAGTAATTCAAGAGAGAAAATGTGGTTGCAGAAGGAAAAGGTAGGAACTAATCCTAATATCTTCACAAACATCACATGCATTTATTTATAAGGCTGTTTATTGAACTTCAGCAAATGACTTGCTGAGTGCAAATCCATTTTCCTAACCACTCAGGTATCCTGGTATTTAGGCATGTGACTAGTTATACATTGGGAAAGATGTGTGTTGGTGCCAATATCTGCAAATGGTATGCTTGCCATGCTTCTTGTCAGCACTGCCCTAAATTGATTGCAAAACCTTGAAACTGTATTGAGCTTGTAATAGAGAGGATCTATTAACCTCAGAAGATTCCAAACATATCTGATCAGATTGCACAAACCTGATGGGCAGGACTTTCCTGTGTATTTCTTGACTAGAAACCCAGCTGTTCTAAGTCTCTTATTTTCAGAGCTATAGTTGGGAGATGGTGTCCTGACTTGCATTCCAGGTGAGAACTGAGCGTGGCAGCACTGGGCAGTGAGGGGACTCTCAATTATACTGGAGAACTGCTTAGAACAAGATGAGGACACAAATCGAGCTTTGCCATCCACTTTTTGAGTTGATGCTTTTTTAGCAACAGTTCAGCAAATACCTAAAACCCCTCTTGGAATATGTCTGGATCGTGCACTCTTCAGTGCTTATAAAGCCTTCAGAGCAAATGATCACTGCTTTTGCATATAAATCAAATACCATAGAAGTCTTAAAGTAACTCTTAAGAAAACCATGCCATGGTTCTGATTTTCAGGGCTCTGAGAATAGCATTCAGTTATTTTCCTTTCTCAGGAAACTGAAAATTGTGAACTGTTTTTGCAGTTGCAAACTTTAAGAAAACTGCCTTACATTTACAATCCGAATAGGCTCCAGGGACACAGTTCCAGATAAAAGCAGCAGGAAAGCTCACAGGGTAGCATTGTTCTGCTGAAGTATTGTACCCTGTTTTAAGTGCTGTAAACTGCCATAGACCCATGGCACTTGATGGAAAAATATGTAGCAACTGAGCACCTACCCTGGGTACTTAACAGGATTACAGCCATTGGCCAGCATGTGTGTGATGGGGCACTCCAGAGAGGGTTTGTCTTTCATTCTCAGTAATGAGTGAAGAGGATCATTCTTACTTCTCCTCCCTCTGCAGTTGATACTCTGTTTCAGCTTTTAAATACTTCTAGAAACAGTTCAGAATCAGTGGGAAATTGAGAATGAGCTTTCCTTAGGAGATAGAAAGTCTAACTCGCCACTCCAGTACTCTGGTTTTAGCAGTTTTACAAAACTCTGCTGGTTTCCATGGGATTCCTCTGGCATAGTTGAATAGATTCTGCTGCTTTTTCAGCACTATGACAGTTACAGAGTAGCCCCTCAGCAAACCAGAGTTTTCAGTACTGAAGTTGCTGCTGTTGTTCTAAAGGCAAAATGCAAATGCTACCTACAGCTTAGATGAGTCAGGTCTGATAACATGAAGATACTAAAAATACTTCATTTAGAGCCCAAAAGTGGAGGCATGGATACTGGTTTTGATAAGCAGCAACCCGCTGCACATTGGCAAGTACACAAGGGTTTTATTGAACTCAGATTTCCCATATGTCATTCTACTTTCATATATTCCTTTTATTCTTCTCCATGAATTTAACACATTTCTAGTATAATCACTAATTAACCTGGCAAACAGCTCAGCCCCTTAGGGCTTTGGCATTGCTGGATTCATTAGGCTTGCAATGTCTGTTTTTCTGTACTTACTGTTTCTAATTGAGTAACATCCTACATATCTATCCATTTTTGGCTTTTATTCTGCCCATATGTGCAGCTTTGCCCCTCTCCATAGAGGGTTTTGTTCTGTGCTGCATGAGCAGACAGACTTGGCACTTTTTCTCTATAAATTAGAAGCATCATGTATGTATCTGCCAGGCATCAGCTCCAGTAAATGACCTTAAATTAACCTGTCAGTGGGACTTGTGCTCTCTCTTACTGCTCTATGCTTGAATTAAGTAGGTTGAATCTTCTGTCCTGAGTCCTACTGTGCTTCCATTAAAGCCAGTGCAATGCAGACCCAGTGAAGAGCAGTGAGCATACGTAACTAAGACCACAAGCACTGCTTGGAGGAATAGCTTGGGTAGAACTAACTGTTTTCTCTACTGTTCAACTTGTTGGTTTTAAGGTCATCAGTTAGTTTTGCCCTTCTTTTCATCCCCCTTGGATGTCTGGATTGCTCAATAGAATAAGGTTTTGTAGCATCCTGATAGATCCAACCAGGTCATTTTTCCTTTTGTGTTCATGCTAATTATGATGAACAAGGGGGAAAATAGTGGCAAGAGTCACGGATAGGAGATCTAGATCTTGCAGAGCATTTCCTCCAGAAATGTATGAAATCAATCCACCTACTAGAGGTATCTGACTTAAAACAGTTTTCACACTTGTTTCAAGGAGAAAGTCTCCTGATGGTTTGCAGAGGCGTGTGTCTGCTTATATTCAGAGTAAAAAGCTAATTGTTTCTGTTCTGCTTCCCCTTGCAGTGAGTTTGTGTCGTGGCTCACAGAGATTGGAGAGATAAGCAAACCAGAGGAAGGGGTCAACCTGGGACAGGCACTATTGGAAAATGGAATCATTCATCATGGTGAGTGCTCTGTGCCATAAACAGATGTCAGATTTCGGTAATGCCCTGGAAATGAGAGTGGAAAACTGGCTGCAGATGTTCCCATGATGTTCAAATACTTTCCTGTACCATATTAATCAGATCCTCAAAATGTTTAATGACTTTTGCCATTCATGAGTGGGCAAATTTATGTCATGAAAACAACTTGCTGGGTATCCTGAAAGTGTGTATGTCTGCAGTTGCTTGATTTCTCTGCAACATCTTTGTTGAGGACTGTATCAGGTGTGTATTCCTTTGTACTACGTGTTTGAAAATCTGCAGTGATCAATAAATACAGCTTTCCATGTGAGACATCAGCAGTACAGAAAGATAGTTGAGCAGTGCTCTTTTAGAATGGGGCATAGGTACAAACAAAGGGAGGGGCTCCAGATGATGGGTCATTAGTCTAATGAGATTGCTTGTCATAAAGAAAAGAGATGATAGAGGGTTTGTTGTGGGATTTGATCTTTCCAGTTGATTAGGCAATCAGCTAGCAAACACTGATGCACCATATTTCTTCATCACACCCAGCAGATGACCTCGAAGTGTTGTTTTGAAGGGCATTTTAGAAGAGTAGTACAGTACATATGAAAGTGCTGCATGACCAAAGCAGCATGAGATGCTTGTTCAAAAACTTGAAAGAACCAGGATGCAGTTTGAGATTTATTCTGCCCCTTGCAGAGTGGGCAGGATAATTGTTGAAAAGGCAGAGATCAGAAGTTCTGAAGACTATCCCCCCATTAGATAGGATATCCTGGTCTTTAACGAAGATTTCTGCTTTTGGTGATATATTCACAGAATAAAATACAATTTGCAGGAGCTGGTGTATATCCATTTGGGTACAGTGGAATCTCTAAGCTGCGTAAGCTATCGACTTCTTTGAGTGTCTGCATGCTCTGGATTTTGTATTTCTAAATCCAATTGAGAATCGAGTCTGCAGAAAGTGTCTTTCATGTCTGGCACACAGCAGCTCAGGTTCTGATCACTTCTGCTCTCTCTGACAGGTACCAGAACTTGCACATCAGCAGTTCTAGCTAAAAAGATAAAATAGCCAAAATTAAAGGAGATACTGAGGAAATTGAGTGATAAAACACATAGAGTTCAGCACTTAGCACAGTGCTCAGTATTTAGCAATCTTCTATGGCCCTGTTTTGCAGGCAGGCTGAGAGATCAGCAGTTTCCACCTGACAGTAATGTTATGCCAAGTGAAAACAAGATAAAAGATTGCTTAATGTAGAATAGGGGTAAGGGCTTCAAGATGGTGCTTAAGTTTTAAGTTCTTTCTACACTAGAAGACACATAATGGGATACTTTAATATTTAATGATTTACCAAAATCTCAAGGGGTATTTCCTTAAGAAAATGCAGCATTGCAAATATCTTTCAATGTCTGGCAATAGCTGTCATAGGAGACATTAACATCAGGAACTCTTAACTAAAGGTGACATTAAAAACCAACCTGATGCATCTTGCTCAGGGTATTGGAGCAAGAGTAGCCTAATTAAATAGCACCCCTATTTAAATTGGTTGCCAAGAGATTGTACAGAAATGTAGATCACTGGTGACTTAAGGCCTATATAACGTATTCCTTCAATGTGCATTTTGCAGCTAAACTCACCTGAATGTTGAAATTGAGGCATTTCCTGTTTAACTAGAAGAGGACTGTGTTGTGTCTTCAGAAAATTATAGATACCAGCAAATCCTTGGGTGTAGATGTACCAACTGGCCTATGCAGAACATGGCAGGGGAGAAAAGACTAATTTTAATTATGATGCTGCTGTGTTAGTTTCAGATAAGCACCAGTTTAAGAATGAGCAGGTGATGTACAGATTTCGCTATGATGATGGAACATACAAGCCAAGAAGTGAATTGGAAGACATCATGTCCAAGGTTTGTATTATCATTCTTATTTGGAACCTTGTGATTTGTATCAGAAGAGTTTGCTCCACCTCTGAATGTCAATGTCCTGTCGTATAGGAGATCCCTAATGCTTTTAATCTTTGTTGTATTAAGCTATCCATCCTAATGCCATAGGACACATTCACTCTAGGGAGAGGAAGCAGAGCTTAGCAATAATACAGTCATGACTGCACACGAGCCTGCTGATTACAATCCTAATATAGTAAGAAAAAGACTTAAAAGAAAGCAGTAGGCTATAATACAGCATGTCTGCTGAAAATCTGGGCATTATGGTTCAGGCAGATAGAAGAGATCAATATGTAACTGCTGTTCCTGATAATTGTATGTCAAATGAGTTCTGTTGATCCCATATCTATCCACATACCTTTTAATAAATTGGATTTCTTCTTCTGGACATTAGTTCATGGGTTAATTGTGAGGAGGGATTAATGGAAAAATGTTGGAATGGAGGTGACTAGAGATAAAAACAGATATTTTTTTTTGGCTTCTGGAGGCAGGGAAGAAGAAAGAATGTTTGACAGAAGATAAGGGAACTGTTTTGAAAAACAGTTAATCAATAGATAATTCCAGCTGAGTAGAGACATCAGTGTCCAGGTTTTTCTAGCTTTAGCTAGTCAGTGTTCCTTCGAAAAGGAAAAAAGTGATAATACCATGCATCTTTCCTTCTTCAGGGTGTGAGGCTCTACTGCCGACTACACTGCCTATATACTCCAGTGGTAAAGTAAGTTCATCTTCATGATCCTTTTGTATATGTTACCAGGCTTTGCTAAAAGGACACCATGTTACTATTAAAATCTTTCTTCTGTCTTACTATAAACAGTAAGTTTCTGGATTTTCTTGGCTCTTTTACTACCCTTCTATCTCCACAGTTTAGATCTGTAGTTGTACTTCTGCTAGAAAATGTTGGAATTGGGTTCTGGGAGAGTGAAAGGCCGGTGTTAAGAGTCTTCCTGACATATGCTTCCTCTGTCAGCTCACGAGAGCTGTTAGCATGGCACTAGGTTATTTGTTTTCTCTGGTATTTTCTGTGAGTTAAAGTGGGTGAGATTAGTAAGGGACTACTGATTCAGGGCAGGTTGTGTGGTGTGATTGTAGCTGCTGTATTATTCGGGTTATAGAAAATGTAAACAGATGCTGAAGTGATCTAAACAGATTCCAGTGTGAGTCAAGGCACCCTAAACAAACAAAAACCATTCTCGAGTAAAATAAAACCTGAAGCTGTAATTTGGAAAACCCATGAAAATTCTGGATGGAATCTTAAGAATTTGACTATAAAAATAAATGCTAAAGTCTGATATAATCTGCAAGCACTAGTGAACTGTCCTCCCAGATCCCAGGAGGTGATTTCAAATGTTGTTGCCTTATTGTGACAGCAGATGAACATTTCTGGCCTATAATGGAAACTACCCTAAACCATCTATGTGTTCTGTTCAGCTGTTTATGATTGAAAATTAGGCATTTTCACTTAAAAGAACTTAATTTTTGCATACAAAAAACTGATGAGGAAAAAAAACCCCTCTGGTGGGCATGGCTGGAGTCCCAAATTGAACAAAACTGACCTCTTGTCCCTGATTTGTACAATTGTTTCACTGAGCATTGTCAGGCTAAAAGGAACTGCAAAGATAGTTACAGTTCATCAGTTATAAATTTGCCTAATTAGATCTCTCTTTTCTTCCCCAGAATAGCTGTCCTATAATAGTAGAGATTTCAGTTAGCCCGGAGGATACGGAGAGAGCAGGAAAGCATGAGGTAGCCCTTGGTAGGCAAAATGGTTATGCATATGCATGTGTGTATTTGCACATACACATCTCGCCCCTTGAGATGGCAATTCACATGCAGAGTAGGAATAATGGTAAGTGAAGCTCAAAAAAATTTTCCTGCCCTGAGGTTACCCCCAAACTGAAAGGGTTGTAGTCTTATGCTTTAGGGAATCAGCAAGGACAAAGTAACTGCCATAGGCCTGTCCTGCGGTGTTTTATCAGTGTGCTATTTTTGTAATAGAATCCCAGCTGGAGAATCTTCTCAGATCAGGATTAATCTTTGTTAGTGACAGCATGAATCTAAACTGTGCATGACCAGTGAAGAATAGCAGACTTTCAGAAGTTTGAGGATCCTTCTGGATAGACTTAACGTACTCGGTATGTTTAGGCTCTTCTTCCCACTGTTCTTTTTCCTACTCGCTCTTCCTTTTATCTCCCTGTGAGAAAACTGGATCTCCTAGGCTGTCATCCTTTCATATCTTCCTGACGTGTCTTTTTGCCTCTGACAAGCCTAATGTTAGCCTGAAGAGCTAACTTTTAGCCAAGTTACTTGTGCCAAGCTTGAACTTTCTGCTGTGCCTTTCGACCACTGCTTTATCTGTCATCTTTGGATTGCTGATCCCTGCAATCTTGCTAAGCAAAGTTGATGAGGATTATTTTTCTGGTGCAACCTTCCATCTAGTAAATCAGCAGACCTGCTTGGAGTAGCAGGTGCATGGGCCAAGAGGATCTGGAGGAATCATAAAGCTCAAAATTCAATTGTTTTGTGGGCAGCTTTGGGATGTACTTTTACTTAGTTGTGTTCCCTGGAAACATGGGAGTTTCCACATAGCCTTTGTCTTTATAATTTTCTTTAAGTAAGCTCTGACACTGATGTACTCTGACGACACGAGAACAGATCCCACAGGAAACAAAGCTCCATTGGGGATTGGTACAGAAAAAGTAAAACATTTTGAAAACTCTTAGATGCAAAGAAGGTTCTGAATGTCTCTGATCTACTTCAGGGAAGCTGTGAGGATGGAAGAACTTGCTCCCACTTACACATATAATGGACAATACTTCACAGCATAGATGGGCCAGATCCTGTGAAGAATATTATATTCTTCTAGTTCCTGTGAGGCAGCAAGGTTCTGCCAAAATTTTGGTGGTTCCCACATCTATATTTGACTATTCACCTGTAGTTTGTGGTTCTGGATGACCTTCTAGGATCCATGCTCTGCTCTTGCTCAGGCTAGATTGAAATAGGGGGAAAATGTCAGTGAACTAATGTTGAAATATTTATCCTGCAAAGCATTTAACTACAAGCAGTGAAAGACTGGGCCTTGGACCAAGATCCTGATGCCAGCTTATTCAGAACTTTACCCCTATGTCAGCATCTCTATGAAAATGTTGGGAGTTGCTTCTCACAATCTGGAACCCCCTTCTCATTAGTACTCAGTATTTTAATGCTTTTCCTTTATTGTTCTGACATTTCAAAGCACATTTTCTCAAGATAAGAGTGTGAGAGGGAAAAATTGCACAGAAAACTCCCACAGCGTTGTGCTGGGTTTAGCACATTACTGGAAACGAAGTCGAAAAATGTGTGTAAGCTCTATGAGGAAAGCTTTTGTTCTGAGGACACAGATTTCTGGAAATGCTGTCATGGGTTTTCTGGTTTGTTTTGTTTTTTCCAAGTTCTGAAACTCCTGCTTCCCTTTCTGATTTCTCACACCCTGCATTCTGCAAACACACCGGCATCTCTGGTGCTGGTATTTACAAAAGCCAGTCACAACATATTTGTATCTGTAGGTGATTAGTAAAGGACATGAGTAGGATGACTTTTAGATGGTGGTTTGATGTTAGAAATTTAGAAAGAAAGGAAATATCAAGTAGTGTGGTGCTAATGAAAGAGGCTGATTTGACAGAACTGAAGAATGAAGTCTTCCCTTGAGCTGCTGTATAGATACATCCGGACTGTAAAACAGCCACAGTGCCTGTGAAAGCTTCTTTCCACAGCCATGCCAGTGGACTTCAAGCTTGAAATAGAAGGACCACCTCCAAGGGTGAGAGAGGAATTAATTCTTCATGGTGCATTCAGCATTTGGCCTCGCTACTGAGACTCTCAACAAGAGGGAACCAATTAATGCAAATTAATTGTGGTAATGGCTTTTGTGATATGGAACTAGGAACTGGATCAAGACCACTAAACTTGTTTCACACGAGCCAGTAAACAGCCTTAAAGTGGAAAGAGCTTTTCATTCTCTCATGAGCCTGGATTAAATCCAGTGACCTGGAGGTGAAAGGTGCTAG
Organism: Coracopsis vasa; assembly: GCA_026283785.1. NCBI lineage: Eukaryota > Metazoa > Chordata > Aves > Psittaciformes > Psittacidae > Coracopsis > Coracopsis vasa. Next base: position 80,756 of record JANHGB010049589.1, read on the forward strand.
AGCCCAATGTCCGGAGCCACAGAGTCCTCTTATATTTGTATCAAGAAATTCTTTACAAGTATTTTATGAAAGGCAAAAAACATCAATTATCTCCATGGCTCTGAGAAGAGGAATGGAAGAAAACAGCAAACAGCAGCAAGTTACAATAGGGTTTCTTTTCCTTATTTCAGGAACAGTGCTGCTCTCTACAAGGGCAATGTACGAGGTGGTGCAAGTTGTGTTACAAGGCATGAATACAACACATTTTTTATTTACAATGGCTGAAATTATGTAATGCCATAAAAGCACACTGTGCATTCTGTGTCTGGCCTCTCTGATACTTTGCTAAAGGAAGTAAAATGTGAACAGGTGAGAATCAGGAGAATCTCTATTTGAAGCAGTAGCCTGAAGGGTGCTTAATTCAGTGAGCCCGACAAAAAGGGGACCAGAGAGAATATGTAAGGTCACTGTCTATGGATATATTGATGGGTAAACACTAGAGAAGAACTGTTTAAGCTTACCGATGAGGCTGGCATTGAGCCAATAAGTGTAAGCAGGACACAAATGGATTTAGGGGAGAAACTAGAAGATGACTTTCAGGTACAAGAACATGACTTTCAACAGAGCCAATGGTGGCAATATTCTGACCTGAGTTAAAGCAGCGGTTCATGCATCTGTGAAAAGCACATCCTGGCTGCCTCTGGCAGGAGTATGAGCTCACTGAAGATGGCTTGAAACAACATCTAGAGAAATTTGAAGTAACACTGCTCTGTATTGATCTGAAATATATTCCTCATTCAAGTTGTTAGAAAAGTTTAAAAGCTGGGCTTTTCTTCTAGAGAAAAAGGATATCTGCTTCTTATTCATTAATATGTGGCTGGGAGTCTCATTTTTTCCCCATCTACAATTCTTTCCTCAACTTAATGGCAGTAGGTTACAACAGAATGTGGAGGTTTAGAATGTAAAAGAAATGTTTATCTTTTTGTCCTGATTTTCCATGAATTCTCTTTCTTAGAGACCGTGACTACCACCTAAAGACCTACAAATCAGTAATCCCTGCAAGTAAACTAGTGGATTGGCTTATTGCACAGGTAAGAAAATGTTAAGATACTGCTGTCTGTGGCAAGGAGCTTAATTCATCAGTTCCATTTAAATAAAACACATTTATCTAGAGAATATGACAACAAAAGTAAACATAATCTGATTCTTTGAACTCATGCTTTCTGTTATTGTTCATTTGGTGAAAACATGGTGTTTGCCAGCATAAAAAGGAAGAAAGTTCTTTGTTAGCCTTAGGAGTGGTGAACTGGCTGTTCTTGGGGATCTTTCCTACTTCTTGTGATTTTTGGAAGACATTGAAAGCAATGTTGATCTCATTTAATGCAGTATAGGTGTGGTACAATTTTAATGAAAAATGAATCTCAAGTTTTACACCACCAACTGCACCGTTGTCTTTAGATGTTGTGGTTGCTCCACATTTACCTTGTCATTGCAGAGAAGAGCCTCTAGCTTGGGAAATGAAAAATTCAGCTTTGATAGTCTAAAGCAGTCTGAAGGGCGAGTGTGCTGTGTTGATCACCATCAGTCAGGTGCAGGTTCTGGTTTTGTCTTACACGTAGATGCTCTGATTCACAGTCACATGAAGTTCTGTACTGCCAAAATGACATCAAGGGAGAGTGGTTTGAATGAGAATCAGGCCTCTCACAACAAGGGATGTTGTCCTTCAGAACTGTTTCCTGCAATTGCGTTTGACATCCCCCTACATTAAGAAGATTGATATGATTTAAGGTTGTTCTATGCCAAATAACTGAATCAGAATGGAGTAGTCAATTGTTTTCCTGTTAAGAGCATAAAGGAGAGCAAAGATATTAGTATTAAGGTTGTCACATCAGTTACATGTAATTTAACTGGGTCTTCTTCATGGAATGCTGAGGGGGAAGGGGAAGGGGGGAAGTTTGCTTTGGCCAAAGAAGAGAGATGTAATCAGGCTAATTTGGCCAATATAATACTTAATCATAGAGCTGCAGGCTGTAGAAAGACTCAGATAGCAAAGTAAAACATCAGCTCTTGGTCAGGAAAAAAGGTAGCTCATTTCCCTCCCCATTTTCCTTCCTCTTCATTTCTGTTTCCTGCAATTTTAACTATAAATGTCACTGAGAGCCCTCCCTTATAAGAAAAACTTTTTTCATTTCCTTGAACGTTTACAAATACCCATAAACTGAACAGAGCAAAAGACTAAGAACCATTTTATAGTCAAAGAAATGGTGTCAGTTGTATTTTGTACCTTGATCCTCCTACCTGGAAATTGTTGGTTATTGTACTTCTGACAAGAGATGAGTTGGGTCCTCAGAAAAGCTTAATCATGTGTATGTTTGAACAGCTGTATTCAAATGTGATATATGTTATTATCCCCTGTGTACTGTATGCACGCAAAGTCTGGGGCTGGATAGGCATTAGGAGCTCTGTAATGAAACATGCAGTGCATTTGTGGCTCTTTGGGTATCAGGGGGTCTGCAGGAGCTGAGCATCTCTAACTGTTGGATTTATTAATAAGTACCCTTTGATATGCTAGCACAGATTATTCACTACAAGGGAGTTTTTGCATGTGAGAGAGGAAGGTCAAGTGATTTCCTAATGACTTTGAGATTTAATACCGAATTTGATTGATGTCTTTTTATTGTTTACAGCTCTTAACAATAGCTGAATCCTACTGCAGTTACCTCTATAGTATGTCTTAGGCTGATTGTGTATGAGACACTAAAATAAGCATTAAATACGATGATGGAAGAAAGCACATATGAGCGTAAGTGCTGACTGGAGATGGCACAAAGTCAAATCTTGGAAAACAGTGCTATATTAGAGTTCTCCACAGGCAATACTTTAGTGACCCTTTGAACATAACAAGGATAAAAGGAGAAATATCTGATACATATATCCATGGATTTAGGCTGAAAGTGTCTGTGAAGTATATTATAGTCCCTATATGAATTTAGATGTAATCCTTAAGGGGAAGGGCTTCATTCTGACATTGATTCTGGACCCTCTCAAGCTCATTTTATAACCTAATCTTTCTCTCACTGCCAGTAGGCTGAGAATAAAGAGTAACAGAGATCTCACAAATGTCAGAGCTCTGGTACTTCACAGAATCTTAGGTGCTACTGAGAGTGCACTAAGAGACTGTGCTGCCACAATCCCAGTACTTTTGTCATCTGGTTGAGGATTTATACCCAGACCTCCAGAAGTGAACTGTGATAAAACACTACCAATTGAATCCCCAGTCCTCAGTCTAAGAAACTCAAAATGGCAATGTTATGAAAGGTAGAACGGAAGTAAAGGGACAAATGCACTGTAGAAACCTGTTGGTAATATTCTTTAGGACTTTTGCTCTAGTGGGTGTCTTGTCTCTTTCCATTCATCCATCCTTCCATCCACTTGTTTTTTCTATTGCAGTATGTATTGCACCTCTGTGCATTGCATTACCTTAGGCTTCCTTCCAAGTGGGAAGGAGCACTTTGTAATCTTAAAACTCCTTTTCCATAATGTCAGCAAAATATTACAGTGTGTTTTGGTTGCTATTCTTATCTGTGTTCATCTGCTTTCTTTTCTCCTACATGTGGGTTGTAAACAATCTAGGTCAGAGATCATCTTAATTGCTGGGCTTATACATCTCAAAACAATCAACCATGGACCATGATTAGGGCTTTAGATATCATGTAATTACCAGAACTAGACAACAATAATAACAATAGTAATGGTTGCTGTAGTAATAGTAATAATAATAGTATGCTCTGGACTATGGTACTGACTGTAAACTATATACTTCTACTGACTCAAATTCAGTGATCGTATTTGAATAAACCTGAATTACCTTGTCAAAACAAGCATATATAGTTTCACATTCCATTTCTGTATGGAAGTTATCAGATGCATTCTGTCAAGATTATTGATTGTAAGTGGTTCTTTTTTCTTAAGATTTTTTTACTGGTTTCATTGTATTTGGGACAAATTGCTCCATAACATTTAGAAGGACGTACGGGTGAGCTGAAATGATCTATTTAAGTTGTATTTTATAATTAGAGAATGTTGTTTTGCTAGGGGAATGTTTTAAAGCCAAGTTAACATCATCAGGAGCAGCCAAATAAAGTCTGATTTAGAGCCTTCCTACACAAAGATTTTTTTTGCCAATAAAAAAAGTAAATTCCTAAAACCTAGGAGAGTAACATTAGGAGGCATTTCTCCTCCAGTTTATTTACAGTTGAAAGAATAAATGAGATTTTTAAATCCCAGCCTCTATGAAATAAACTACCCTTTTATCCCATAAAGTAACAGAAAGCGAGTGTTGAAAAGCAGGACTTACGAAGACTTGAAATTAGTTTACAGTAAAAGTTTAAACGTAAGGTTTATTAAAGCCCTTTCCTTGGCTGTCCTTATGCGATCATCTAATCATGCACTGCTTCCAGAACTGCCTTGGTTTTTTGTCCTGCCAAGTCAACAGTATTTAGTTCTTAATTTGTAAATGTCATGCCTCTCAGAAACTCTCTTCAACAAGAGTGCTGCTGATTGGCAAGAGCCGACCCTATTTTATCCTGTATTTAAATATTATCTTTACACCGTAGCAATGTTCTTTGCCAGTATTTGCCTGTCAAACAGCTACTGATCTCCTTAGTAGGACCTAAATGGGAGTGGTGTTCTACTGACAAGATCAGAAGGCTCAGTCTGCAAACTGGTTTGCGTAAAACATTGTCAGTGCACTGCAGTTCTGCTAGAGCTTCAGGTATCTAGCTCTCCGGGTGGAGGGAGAAAAGAAAGGTGTGATACTTGTGACAAGGTGTGATCCTTGTGCAGGATAGAGCTTCTGATTTAATAGAACTGATAGTATTCTGCTGAAATTGCTCCTCTGCCAAAGCAGCAGGTCCCCTGCCTGCTGGAATGAGCTGACCTACTGCTCTTAGTGAGATAGCAGATTCCAGGTTCTCCTGTGCCCATCCAAGGACTGGGAAGCAGATAAACCTGCATCAAATGACCAGTGTTAACAGTGTTTTTCATCTGGGTAACACCCATAGTACCTGTTGATTTTTACCAGCACTATTTAGAACTTGTATCTCTGCCTATAAAGTGCAACCAACATGTTTATAAAGTCATCACTGGTTGCAAATTGGCAGATACCTAGATAAAACTAGGTGTTTCTTCTGTTTACCTGAGTTGTAGATGAACAACTTCAAGCTGCAATTTCAGGAAAATCGGTAAATTTGGAAGTCACCTTTGGTACGTGTTTTGCAATACTGCAGTCAGGGCTTCAGATAGTGGGAAACTGAAGCCTTTGTTCTTAGGTCTGCTGTGTAAGAAAAGAATGCCACTGCAGCCTTAACCAGCCTGACCTTTGGAGTTCACATATGCTGGGTTTACTCAGGGTTTTCTCCCTTTGGTTGAGTACAGATAAGATCTCCCAAATTCTCACTCTAAGAATGAGTTTTATTGTCTGTGGCAAATGGGTCCTAAAGTGCAACACTATGACTGCAAATAAAAAGTCTTTAAATTGAGATAACTTTATGTCCCATTGTGGGTTAAACAACTACTTTCCAGAATGCTGGTCTTTGTCCTCCTAGTTCCTATAGGAGGCAAGAGATGCTATATATAGAAATGAATGAGATTTGGGCAACGGGGTAGCTCTTTTAATTTCTTGCTGTTGTTCCCTACAAGGAGCATCCTGCTAATTTCAGAGGCACAAACTATGCAGTGGGGAAGGGGAATAATTTTGCTTAGGAAGTCATTCCGAGATGTAATATTTATCCTCTTGTTTCTAGGGAGACTGTCAGACTCGGGAGGAAGCTGTCGCACTGGGTGTTGGACTCTGCAATAATGGCTTCATGCATCATGGTAAGGCATCAATATTACTTCCCACAGCCAATTAAAGGAGCTTCTACTTCAGTCAGATTAGCTGACTGTCTGAAAATCCCTTTCCTATAGGCTGTGCCATACATGCTGATATGTACACAACTGCAGGCATCCCAGCAGGTCCTTCTAAAAAGCAGTCTTAGAGCTTACACAAAATGTCGAAACCTACCTCCCTGAGTGAATGCCCTTGCTAATCTTTATGATGAGCCCTGAAGTGATTAGACAAGCTAGAAGAGGTATGCTTTTTCACTGCATCTATTTCAGAGCCATCAGACCAATGCACAAGCCAAGTATTGTCCTGAAATATCACCAAGAAATGTCAGGTACAAAGTAAAATCACCTGTTTCTTGCCACTTGGACCACAAGCACAATCCTCAGTGCTGAACCTCTGAAGCTTCCAAATCTGAAGTGCCAAATTGCCACAGGAGGCATCATACATCCTCAGTGATGTTGCTACTAAACTGGGGAAGTAAACAAACCACATCTGTATCAGTATCAAATAACACATACAAAGTCCTAACAGTAAACCATAGTTTGTCCAATAAAGCATCCAGTGGTAAAGAACTTTGTCACACTTTCAGAATTTTATAGTTCTTGTTTCCTTCTCAATTCCTTTTTAGGTTGAAAAGCCTCTGTCTATTTAGCCATCTCACTTAGCTTTAAACAGCCACTTTACCCTTCTTTGCTCCTTTTATAGTTTTACCATATTCATTTTGACATGGAAAAGGAGCATAAGGTTTTGATGAGCATCTTTCATCCAAGAGGATCTTTTGCATTTTATATGCATTCTATGTGCCATGGAGGTCAAACATTGTATCCTGAGCTACTACGCACTGTGAAGAAAAGTATACCCTTGAAACACAGTAGTAACTTAGAAATACAGAGCTGGGTAGATGGGTAGGGATGCATCTGGTCTTTGTTCTGTAAAGACTGGGGAAATATTTATGACTTCCTTTAACTACTTTTTTGTTTCTCTCTTTCTCTGTGTAAATGCATGTACATATTTCACATATATTGTTTCCAGTCCTGGAGAAAAGTGAATTTAAGGATGAATCCTTATATTTCCGCTTTTATGCTGATGAGGAGATGGAAGGCACCAGTTCCAAAAGCAAACAATTACGTAATGACTTCAAGCTCGTGGAAAACATCCTGGGAAAGAGTCTTCTGGTAAGAAATATTGATGTTTCTGTGAAAGTGGTGGTGTTTTATATTAGAGGAGAATGAGAAGGAAAATTATGACAGAATCGAATTAAAACAGGGAATTGCACCTGTAAGTAGATTTTTCTTCACTGCATAAATAGCAATTCTTGAGCTACCTTACTGTAGAGCTCTGACTTCTGTAGCTTTGACTTTCCCTGCTGGGCAGACTACATAGTTTATTCTAATAGCAAGGAAAATTTGTAGGTTGCAGGCTCTCTTCTGTAGCATGTAACCATCCTACAGCACTGCCTGGGAGCTTTGGATTTACAGCTCACACACAAACATACAAATGCATGTAAGTTCCTGCCTATTTCTGCTAGGTCTCAAGGAAAGAGGAGACTCAGTGATATGACCACTTCATCCAGTTCACAGCCCAACCCTTTCTGTTATCATGAATCCCCTGAGAGAGCCTGGAAGTGAGCTGAGAGCTGGAGATGTTGTCCTAGCAGGCATCACAGTGTTGGGATGGTAGAAGAGAAAGAAATGGGCACTGCTGTCTTGGGAGAGCTCTGCCATCACATTTAAACACCATTACATGTGAAGTAGAGTCAGATGCAAGTTAAAAGACTGGTAATCACACAGGGCATCATTGTCTCAGTGGTATGAATAATATAGACAGATACTTAGATCGGGTATCAGCTTTACTTTGTTTATGGAAACCATTTTCCAACAATACTGTTCTTTACATTCACACTTTTGCAACATTACTGTTATTGCCAGATTCCCACCTCACTGAATGTCATCAAATTCCTTAGTACACTGGCATTATTTTAACGCTAATTGGATTTGGTAGTCAGATTGGTACAAACCCTGTTCTCAGATCCCTGTTTACTGCCAGTGGCTCCAGGCCCACATTTTCCTCCCTTTGAACACTGGCAGAATTTAGCAGCAGGATAAAAACTTGGGTAAGGAACTAGAAAAGCAAAATTGTTGGAATAGATCCAGAGGTCCACTATATGGGCAAATATTTCCTGTGGTTCACACAAACTTCCCTGCCTCACGTTGTCTTGTCTCCCAGGAGACCAATGGCCAGAAGTAATATTTAACACACCATGGTCCTTTCAAATTATCCCTCTCTTCATCCAGTGCCAGAGACTGGAGTGTCAGGTTAATATGATTATCCAACAACTCTCCACAAGGATAAAGGGAAGCAGTTACAATTTGTGGGTTTTTTTAACTGTGATTTGCAGAGCACTCCAAAATCAGCTTCATGTAAATTGGTGAAACTGCCATTTTTCAGGTATTTTTAGTTTTCCACCTTACCAAGACAAGAGCTTGAGGGAACAGATTGACTCGTGTGTCTTTTTGCTGTCAGTTCAAGGCACTTCTGTTGAAACGCCAAAACTCAGTGATGATATATTAGCTGTGGAGTGATGGATTTAAAGGTTCTTTATTCTTTTCTGTTAATGTAATAATCATTTATTAATATTCACTAAAGAGAACAAACAAGCAACCCTTGCACATGGCCTACTTACTAGTGATTAATTGTAATCGCTAATTGGTCCTTCCATGCTTTGGTAACTGAAATATTTGCAACAGGAATAATTTCAGTATCACTGTTATTGTAGTTCTGAAGTGCATCGGTCAGGCCCTGCCACAGTACAGTCCCATCTCAAAAGTAACTGATCTGAAATCAACAGCACATGCTGAGAAAGGAATCTCCTCCTTTTAGAGGACATAGATTTTTGTCCAGTGAGCAGCAGTCACACTGAAGTTGAGTTGCCCTCATGTTCACAAATAAATCAGCCATCCCCTGAATGTCTGTGAAGACCCCACAAATAGCAGTGCAATCAGAGCATTGCACTCACCCACAAAATAAGTGTGCCTGACTTCTGGTTTATTGTGTGTTTAGCAATTACAAGCAGCGGGAATCCTGAGGCTTTGCAGTCTGTGGAACATCACTACTTGCCTCTTTATGCTCATGATAGGGCATTGATCCTTCCCATCCCTTGGTCCCACCATAGGAAGTTCAATGGAATTTCTTCAGCACTGGCTTTTGAAGCATGCTTTTGTACTGCCACAAAATCCTAGCTGTTTAATGGATAGCTTCCCCCACCCCTTCATCTAAGTTTATTATAGGAGAGGTTGCACTTGAAAACAGGAAAGAACAGAAACCTTGGCAAATACGGCAACAGAAATGCCAAGGGAAAAAATGCTTTCACTCTGAAAAAATGCACTTTAAACAAAATTTAGTAATTATTTATTTGTGCAATTGTTTCTCATTGAAGGAAATAAATCTTGGCAAACTGAAAAAATATACAGCATTCTTTGCATAGCTGAAGAGAATTTGGATTTTGGATTGACTCCAAGCATTGGGACTTGGTTACTGCAGTGTTCTGTTAACTTGTGCTCAGCACCTCTCCTTGTCAGTCCAAACCAACCACAGCACAAAGTAAAGCTGGTAGCTTGGAGCTCAGTGTCACACATGGAGAGCTGCCCATGGAGATGGGCCTCTCTCACAGTTGTCCAAGAGGTTTAATGCACACACAGTGCTGGAGTCCCCAGCATCACTTCCATAATCTCAAAGGAAAAGCATTTCCAGCAATTTCTAGAGATTATGATTTTTAGATAGTAGGTAGCATTATCATTTAAATTCATGTCCTTTCCAGTTTAAACCAGCTAATTCAATAAACATGGCATTCACCTTAAAATTCTTATGAAAGAGTAGAATTCATTTCTCCTAATTATAAATATAGTAATTTGTATTACTCCAGTAAAGCCATACTTAATAAAAATCTCTTCCATCTTTAATTATTCCAGGACAATTATTTTTGTGTGTTGTGCCAATATAAAATTACCTAACTCTGCAAAATCTCAGCAGAGAGAGAGCAAAAATGAGCTTTCCCTTTGTTCTTCATTGTACTAGCATCCCACAGCCTGTTGTAGCTTGGGAATTCAAATCACTGAGTTTTAAAACACCCCTGGGAAAAGAACCACTAAGAAGAGCCCATCCTCTAGGGATTCCTCGTCTCCCTGGGAGACAAGCTGGCCAGGCAGTCACGAGAAGCATCCATCATCCAGGTGTATGCGGCCAGATAAGGGCTTTGAGTGGATTCAGACACTAAAAATTACAGTGAACTCTGAAGTGAAAAACATTCTTTAGGCTGTAACTCTTCCATTGCTCAGAATGAAGGGTTCAATTTCAGTGCCCAATTTCAAAGTTTACAAACCAGAAGAAACTTTGAGTCATTTTGTATGTATTAAGCCTATTTTGCAGATGTGCCAAGCGTACGTTTAAAGCTAAGAGCAGTGGGAGTGGCTCTGGATTCTGCACCTTCTCACTGGGAAGAAATATTGTCTTTTCAGATTTTGTTTTAGTGCCCCAGAGCTGTGGAGCTTTTGAAAGACTGGGGAGACTGGGACAACCTGGGCAGGAAAACAGCTCTCTTCAAATGAATGCTGTTGAGGGCCACAGAAACCTCACCAGTTTAGTGAAGCATCCAGACTTGATGTTATCTGTTACCTGAGAAGTCACTGCACCTTACGAAATTCGTAACCAACTCAGACTCTTCAGGTGTGTCCGACAGAGAAGAGTTTATACTGGAGAGCTGTAGGGAAGGCTGTGAGAGGAGGATGGGTGTCCTGGACCCTAGTTTAGGAAATGGTGGTTGATCTGCCCATGCTGCCTCTTGCTGCTGCTGCTGTCCCCAAGAGTGTAGGCTGAGGGTTCCTGCCTCTGTATGATACAGGTATAATAGACCATAGCTCTCTGCATAGCTTGTTGTCAGGTACTCCTCACCCCCAGTTCTCTTTGAGTATGTCCTGACTACGTGTGCCCTCTGGATTTGATTAACCATGCTTATTTTTCATATGGTCTCATTTTTTTAACACGGCTGTATTTCAAGATGAAACAGCTGCTGCCTTACATTGAAAAAACTGATTGGATTTCAGGGGCACAGAAATAATTCTTGTAGATGGCAAGTTAGTTAATTGCTTTGGATTCTTTAGGGATGAACGGAGTTCAGCTGTGGAATTGCAAGGTATGACTACTTCATAATAAAGAATGAATCATAGCCTCCTCCAGGTATTGCATATTGAATATTATCCATAGTCTACCTTTACTCGTGTGTCCCCAGCACACGAGTGCTGCTGGTATACAAAACATGAGATTTCTTTCTTTACTACATGGTGATAAAGTTCCTGATGTTGATGCATTTGGGGTTTCTTAAAAGTATCTTGGTTCTTTGCTTTCAAACAACACATTTTTACAGTACTAATGAACAGAGAAAGGTAGGTTATTAAAAATGATAGCATATTAAAGATCTTCATGCATAGCAATGGTAGCTGCACCCAAGAGACCATGTCAGTTTGTGTAGCCGCTGGCTTCTGAAGTTTGCCAAATCAAAGCCTCTGATTTTTTCGGTATCTTTTTCACATATGCTTTCAAAATCCAGCAAAAGAAACCGAACAGTCCCTTCCAATGTAGAATGAGAACTGGGGGGCAGAGCTAGCCTAGAAATTTTCTACTTAATCCCTAATGGGAAGTGATACAAGTACATTTGGGCTGAAGCTCAATAATCTAACCAGTGATAACCAAATTTTCTAAGCTGTCCTTTTATTAAACATGCACAAATAGGATTGTTTCTGAAAATATCTAGGTAGAACTATCTAAGAATGGCAAACTTCTCTTTCAGTCTTTTTACTTTCCTGTCCATCACTTAATCTCAGCATCTCAGATGAGGATTTTTTCCCTGCACATATCCTGTCATGCATTGTTTTAACGCAGCTGTATGGTTCCTGCAGGAAAGGATGATTCTATTTCTCTTTTTTCCTAAGGTGAATGCCAGCAAAAGGACAAAGCCTATGAGCTGCTGGCATTGGCTTGCATAGAAAAGGGACAGTATTTTACATTAGTGTAGGAATCATCAGAATCAAGGGAATGATTCGCAGTAATTTTTTCCCCAGTGGCATGCTAGATCATAGCTAGCTTTATTTTGCCTTTTAACTCGCTTTTAATTTATCGGATGGCTCTTAAATGGTTTCACTTGTCCATTTACCCAGGCCAGGCTTGCTTTGCTTTGGTTTGTTTTTTTGCAATGAGAAGTGAGTCGTTCAGCTTTTTTTCCTTGTTAACAAACCACGAAGAAAAGGACGAGGGAAACCTGCATTTGCCATGATTGATAGGGTTTTAAAAACTATTTATAAGGCAGGTCTGTGTGACCTCAGTGCACATAAGAGGAAGCAGATTCTCAGTAGTAAGAGCTACCAAGCCTCCTGTCAACCGTAAAAGGTGCAAACTGAGCACAGGCCATGAGTCTTGTTTTTTCCCTAACCCAGATCTCATGTGTCTGCTCTTCTGGGGGGGGACCTACAGATGTCAGAAGTTGTTCTCTCACTGGTCACCCAGAATTCTAGCCTGACTACAATGATGTACATTTATGCAGTATTTAGTATTATCTATAATAGGCCTGAGAGCCCCAGTTTCTCTGAAGCTGATAGCTGAGAAGGAATCATAGATTGTTCCTTATTGGGTATGTGGGATGTATTTTAAAAAATAAATAGATGATTACAGTCTGATCTGTAACTACATTCACCAATGGAAAATACTGCATATTGATGAGGTCTGTAATCTAAAAGTGAAAGATCTAATGACAAATGAAGGGTGAGAAGTTAAAACCAAATTCAGTTTCTAAGAGAAGAGTTAATTAACCATTGAAACAAACTCTCAAGGGCAGAAATAGATCCTTCACTTCTTAAAGAC
>JANHGB010049590.1:1350-33644 GCA_026283785.1 Coracopsis vasa
CGCGTTCCGCCATGAAACCCGCCGGGAGGACAGAGCACCAGTGCTGTGGCACCGGCGCTGTCCTGCCCGGGCAGGCACGTGGGTGTGGCGGTCACACCAGGCACAAAGCGAGGCCTGTGCGAGGTGCTGGGGTTGTGTCAGCGAAGGGCCTGCCCTCAGGGTGTGAGAGGTCGGTGCGGTGCAGTGACTGACTGGGGAGTGCGGGTTAACGACGGGGTGACTGATGGCTGTAAAACGTTTTAGCACACCCATTATCCTCGCCGTTGTCACTGCCTAATTGTTTGGCTATACCAGATAGAACAAGAGAGGCGTGTTACTGTTTAGCTTACCTCAGGCTTTCTGCTTCAGGTGCTCTCTGAAGGCGACCTGGGTGATGGTGTCCAAATAACAAAGGGGAGTTTTGCAGTCAAGTTCTCTTTCCTTTCTCAGGCTAAAACCATAAGATTAGGTAGAGGAGCTGCTAATGCATTTTAACCCTTTCCAAGTGTTTCATGGAGTGCTAGTTTAAATAGCATGGACCAAGTTTACCTAGACGGTCTTCCTCTTATGATCACTGATGCAAAAAACATCTCACCTTCTGTTAGCACTTACCACAACGTTTTTCTTCCATTTCCAAGCATCTTGTGCAATGCCTGTTGTCACTGGCAGCTGCTAATGGTTGCTAATTGCATTGAATGTGCTTCTCATGGCAGGAAGTGACCAACATCTCCCTGGGTGCTTGTTGCCTATGAGCTATTTTGTTGGATGATTCCTAGGAATTGCAGAGATAAATGGATTGAGATAGGATAAAGTGGAGCAGATAAGAAAAGTATGTGGCCAGTGTTTCTTAGGCAGTTGAAAAGCAGTTTCCTGGCTTTATTCTTCCCAGCTTTAGTGCAAACAAAAGACATTGGTATGCTGATCTTTCTGCACATTGTCTTCTGTGCACAGAACAAATGCCAGTATTGCCTCCTAAGCCTCTTTCCACTTTTCTGTTCACGTATTCCAGCGTTGTTTGGTGAAGACAGAACTCGTAAGTCGTAGGTGGCTCCAAAGCATCTGGTGTGGGCTGCAAGAGCCCATTGAAAACTCAACATGTTGGCAGCTTATGCAAAATATCATAAGCTAATTAATAATTAATATTATTTGGTTATGGAACAGATCTTTCTTGCACCTTGGATGTGAATTCTGCTCAAGAGAACTGAGGCTGTCGTCCTTGTTCTAGACAAAATCAGTCAGCAGTAGAGTCAGTTATTAATCTTTTTCTGACTTCCATCAGAGGTTTCTGGTTTTGTCATTGGTGTGTCTTGCTTATGGAAAGGAGGCATCATTGCTTCCAGAAGGAGTTGACATAGAGTGGAAAGAAACAAAAGCTTGGCTTATCGAAGTCTCACATGGTTAGCAGGGGACTTAAAAGGAGAAATAGCTGCCTAGTAAGAATAGTTCAGTATTACTGGCTGTTTGAGCAGTTCTTTTTTCCATTCAGCTTTTGACAAAAATAGCTATAAAGGAACATGTGAACCTCAGAGCATGCCGTCTCGTTTTTGATATATCTTGGCTTACATTTGTCAGCTTTAGATTCTCTAGTATGGCACATTTAGTCTGTGCAAAATGTAGAATACAGGAGATTGGCTTCTTGGGCCCAAAAAATCCTTTGACTTCATTCCTGAAAGATGATGATTGCTTCAGTGGTACTACATTGCTTGCTCAAAGCAAGTGGTTTGAATCAATAGCTCTTCACTGCTGATCATATTCTGTCTGATTTACTAAGTTCATTCACTCAATTCTTCTGTTTGGGAGCTCATGCTAAGATTTTGAATGTACCTTACGCTTTTTTCTGTCAATCATTCATGCACCTTACAGTTTTGGCTCGAGAGCAGGGAAGATATTCAGCTTGTTCAGATGGATTCAGATTCTTCTTCCTGGCAAGAGAAGTCTCACAACCTTTTCTACAAAAACCACTAACCTAGTTTCAACACACTATCTTTGCATTGCCCCTGAAAACATGTTTCCACAACCTGCAGGCTGTGAATAATTCCCTGCTATGCAGATTGTTGACCTTATCTGGAAACATCAAAGCACTGCAGTCAGTGTGCTGATTCTGTACCTACAATGTAAGGTTCCTTTCAGCAGTACATCAGGTGGTATCTGGGAATCTGATAAATTTAATGCAGTATTTGAACTGATTCCAGGTTCTGTGCCTAGCAATAATTTGGTCTTTTGTCTATGCCAATGAAAGTCAAGGGGAATCTTGCTTTTCTTAACTGGGCATTCAATAAAGTATTCACATAGAGGGATTTGGCTTTTCTCCTTTGAGCCTGCTGCCGCTTTTCGCTTACAAGCACTCTTGATGCATACATTTGAATAGTGCAATGAGGAAAATCCTGGGTCTGCAGTGCTAGGAAGACAAAATACTATTCCCAGTGTCATACTGTTGTACCTGGATGGCACAGCATGGCACAGCACTGAAAATGGACACTTGTACAGTAGGTAAGTTCCAATGACAGTGTAAATACAGCTCAGCATGCCTCACATTTGCCACAGAGGGAGCAGCTTGCAGAGAAGAGATTGTGCTAGAAGAATTTCAGTGCCAGTTAAATATAACTTTCTGTGATACCTTCCTTACGGCACTGTCTTCAACAGAGTGAATTAATGTCTTTTAAGTGGCTTCAGAGCCTCTCAGGTATAATTATCACATTGTGATTCTTTTTTTTTTTTTAATCAAGCTCTGATTTGAACCAGTGGCACAAAAGCAAAAGAAAAATATCATTGTAATAACCAGACTCTTGTACATGCTGTTCTTGTATTGTTTCCATGGGGCATTGTTGGTTACCTCTTTATATACGATTCTTTGTGCTTCTTGTGTATCCTAAAGCATGATTGAAAATTACATCTATTCAGACATGCACAGCTGGGTTAGCTACATGTGGAAATTCACTACTTCCATTTCTTTGACTCCTAGTCTTTGAAGAGGGTCTATGTATAGATACAAAATCTCTGCTTATATTTGATACTCCTCTTTTTTTCTTTAATACATATTCTGATACGCCATCTACTCCTCAGTTCATAAACCCACAGGTTAGTGGTTCTCAAGACGTTGAACATTCTTGCAGAACTTGTCCCATGGAAGTGATGTGTCTGTAGATCTTGTTTTATTATGGTTCCACAGACAAGCTGCTGAATGCTTATCTTTGTCTCCCTGACTTGCAGTTTGGGAACCTCTTCCCTGAGGCCCCAGGTGTGAAACCTGGTTTTGTCAGTGGGGAAAAGGGGAAGAGGTTGTTTAGTTTTGTTTCCTGTGGCTAAGGTTTGCTGACTTCTCAGGAACATACCAGCCTCGGTCTTCTCTTTTCTCATCACTGAGCTCTTCAGTTTGCAGTGGTTACTTGTGATCCTTTTATTTTACTCTGTGTTAACATATGGGATCAAAGACTCAAAAATAATATAGAGAGATCCTTTCAAAGAAGTCCCTGTGACAACTAGAATCTGTACAGTATCTTTGACTTGGGGTTCCAGCTACTTCTTTTGATTTTATTATTTTTCTGGGGAAAAAAAAAAAATAGTTTTTATAAAATACCAAATAACAGGAATCTTGTTTACCTGGTGCAGATTGAACTGCAGTGTATGTATGTGAGGATCAGGTCTTGCTGACCTACATGAAATGTTCTTTTCCTGGTTTGTGTTCTAATTCACCATTTGTACTCTGGTTATGCTGTCTTCAAACTGACTTTGATGCTGTTGATTTGCTGCCTCCTTGAGCTTATTCTTGCAGATTTAAACTAGAAGACAAAGCTCAATCAAACCTTCCCTGCTCACCCCCTCCTCTAATAGTGTAGTAAAATCTAGTAAGAGGAATACATGTTTTTCCCAGGGACTGCTGTGCTCTGGTGTTTGCACATAGCTAAATCTTCAGTAAGATAAAGAAAAATACATTGCACAGGGGGGAAATAAATCTTGGTTTATAATGTGGGGTTTCAGACCAGTCCTGCCTTCTCTGGCTCATGAGAGGTTGCTGTACCAAGAGAATCATTTCCCTTTGTCATGTGCTGACTCCTCTTGAACTCCTCTGTTGCTGTGGTTCTGCAGACTGCTGCAGAATTACTCTTCTTGAATCATATTTGCATATCATTTCCTTTCATCACAGGCTGCTTGCTGGAAGATCAGCTCTCCTGTGTCTTATATTGGTTTTTTGCTTTTACTCTCAAAGAAAAATGGTTTAAATCTGTTCCATGTCTGCTCTGACCTTGTGTTGACAGTTTTTATGCTGGATCTGTGCAGCATCTCCCTCTTTCTCACTAAGTCTCAAACTGTGTTTCTATTTAGAGTGGTTATCTAGCATTTAGCTGTAAGAATGGCTATTCCCTGGTCCTTTCTGAAACCAATATTAGCAAACAAGTTTGTAGAACAAACCTGGAATTCATCTGCTTCAGCTGCTTCGTTATGTATTAATTCTGTATTTTTATTTAACATGAGGAAATATAAGTCTGACTCCATTCACAGGGATCCTGCATGAGTGCCTGAGCTCCCTTGCTGTTGACTATGAAGTGGATACAGAGTGTCTGTGTATCCACTTGTGTCACTGCTGGCGGAGGTGTCTGTGTACCTATCTGGGTGTAGTGTTGAGACAAGTAATATTGGAGATGCTGTTGGTTTGTTTGCAATAGAAAGCTACTAGTATTTTGATACACCTGTTTGATCTCCTGTTACAAAACACATGCAGTCATTCTGGTAATAAAAATACCATAAAATCTTAGTGTGAGTCATTCTATATGTATATAGCTTGGTGTATGCTCAGCTTTAAAAACCACAGCTTCTTAAAAACACCAAACACAAATGAGTCATATGATCATCAGTACAATGCTAAGCATGCATTAGAGTTTATAAAGCATGGTCCGTGGATTAAATGACTTATAACAGGCATTTGTGCCTTATTTGAGATTCTGGTTTATCTCAAATCTCAAAATGCCCAGAAAATTCCCTGCAGGATTAGTGCAATGCCAGAATCTCTCAATTCTAGCTAAGCTTTCCTTACTCTTTCCTGTGAAATTGAAGGAAGGATATCTTCTAGTTCAGTCTTTGGGACAGAAATGTCTTTTGAAGGGATCCTTGTTCTTCTGTATTCTTTACATCTGTTAAAATGGTAAGCAGGACAGCTATAATCCAGAAGAGAACCAAGACCTCCTATACTCCACTATAATTGAGAAAGAAAACTTGTGTATAAGTGCGCTCAGCTGCACCTCTTATTTCTCTTGTCAGTGTGTTGCAGCTCTGTTTTACAAATTAGAATGTTTGTTTGAGTGTTTTCTTGGGTTTTCTTTCATCTTTTTCATTAAAGAGCTCTTCCCAATTCTTGTCTTGTCCATCATTTTTGGCTTGTACGTCCCATTAGCTGTAGTGCTTTGTTTGGAGGCGCATCTCACCTGCACCTAACAAAGCACCGGCAGTTGTTTCTGTAGGGAATTGGGTAATTCTTGCTGACACAACACTCAGTAGGATTTCAGATAAGGTTCAGGCTCTCCAGTCGTTATCAGTAACAGGCTTGGTTGTAGTAGGTAACAAAAACCCCAAGTATCTTTCCTGTATTAGGGCACTTGGCTATTGTGGAAGCTGACAGGGACTAGGGAGCAGAGGCTTCCTCTGTTGTGCCCATGCTATAATGTTGTGTGAAGAGTCTTGCTCTCCTGAATGCCTGTTGAAGGCAAAATGCTGTAAGTGGTGTACTTGAAGATCTGACTGTTTCCAAAACCTGATTGATAAGTAGCATGAGTTATCTCTTCTCCAGTAAAATCAAAGCATGAAGGATGGTCTGGAGGCAGTTTTCATTGTAAATCCATCATTGCCTGTCATGTCTACAGTATTTCATAATAGAAAGTAGTTGATCTCTTGAGAGGAGTAGTGTGGAAATTTGTGGAGAAGAGGAAAGGATTTGACTCTAGTTTTGATGTGGGCATCCTGTCATCTACTATTGGGTTTTGGGTGTTGTTTTGGTGGGGTTTTTTTTGTTGTTGTCTCAGGGATTCCTTGAGAAAGGAAGTTATTTTCCCAAACTGTACTTTATAACATACTGCAAAAGGGTCCTTGTCGTTTCTTTTCTGAATAGTTGTTTGGTTTAAAATATTTGTAAGAAAAAAATAATGACATGAAAAAAAATAGCATTTATCTTCAAGATCCATCCTCATGTCAGATACTTTTTTTCATGCAGATCAGAAGTGATACATCAGAGACCCTGGATGAGACCATTCCCCTGATTAAAGACAAGTGATGGAAATGAACCACATATGTGCCAAAGTGCATCAACTAGAGGTTTGTCCCTTGTACTAGAAAATTTACATCCTCCTTTTTATGTGTTTTATAGGTCAACTGTCCGGGTATTTATATGGAGCACTCGGATGTTTATTGCTCTCTGTTGTCTTATGTTTGGCTTTAAATCAGTATGTTTGCCCACGATTCAGCATGTATAAGTGCTTATGGGTTTGGAACGTCACTGAGTAATTTGTTGCTGTGGACTCTACAATTCCTAATGGTAAATTAAAATCATTAGTTGTGGGTTTGATGTTAATAACAGTGCTAATAATGATAATTTGTTCTGTGGGTTGAAGGAATATCTGTGAAACCATTTGTAACTGCAAAAATTCAAGTCTCGCATCAGTGCTGGACATCCCCATTTTAAGTTGTTGATATGTAGTAGTGGAGAGATCTCTGAGCTCCCATCTTCTGTTGCATCTGCTTTGGTGTTTGTTGTATGCTGAATGAGGGAAGCCAGCATGACTCACTGAGGTGATGCCCTCACCATATTTAGTAAGCAGTATGATATAACTTGTGTCAACTGAGGGCAAGTTGGCCTCTGGGAGGAATATAACGAAAACATGATGAGATAAATTGTGTAATGCTTAAAATCAGTTTCAACTGACTCAAAGTGAAAGGACCACGCGTGTTTGTAGCATTAAATCCAGATAGACAGCATTTAAGCTTTAGGCTTTACCCCTGTACAAAGTAATATCCTCTGGTAAGGTTTATTGTGCCAGGAGGGACAGGGCAATTGTCTTGGCTTTCAGCAGACTTTCTTTAAATGCAACTAATTTTTTGTAGTTTGCATGTTTACATCTACATGTGGTATCAGACTTACGAAACCAGTTCTTATTTTATGGACTTAGCATCAGGAGAAAGCTTCATACAGGAAACTGGGACAAAGCATTTTAGAACAAAAGTGGGAGTCAACTGATAACCTGCTTAGAAACCGCTGTTTAGTTTTCAGAACTGAGTACCCCAGTCCAAGAAGCAGCTAACAGGTTCTCAGCATACTTGACAATTTGAATGTATACATCAGCTAGAGCTGTGAAAAATGAATCATGTTCCACACCAACTGTTTCTGGAAGTGTCTCACCCAGTTTGGTCTTTTTTTGCAAATGCCATGTTTATAGGTGGTTGGGAATTGGAAACAGGAAAATAAAACTCTAAACAAATACTGGTGCCAAAAGTATGATAAGAACTCCTTAGTGCTTTTCCCCCCTCTGATACAGGGAAGGGAAAAAAACCCCAAACTTTCCTGATCCCATTCCCTTAGTACAGCTGTACAGACACAGTAATTTGGAATATGAAGAAAGCACCAGTCTTTGCTGGGCTATAGGCACCTTGAATAGTGCAGCAGAATTCTATTCAGAGGCTTTCTTGGTTATCAAGGGAGGGTAATACCTTGGTTGGCTCAAGGGCAGTTTTGCTCCTTAACATTACCAGCTGTAATCCAGGAATCTGAGAATACATGATTCAGTTGGCAATTTGAGCAGTAGTTAATGTTTTAATTAGAACTTTTAAATTTAAAGCTTAGCATCCATGGTGATTTTCAAGGGAGAAATTAACTTGTACTCCCAAGAGTAGAAAAGAAAGAACTATTGTGTAATGGTTGTATAGGATGAGAATCTGCTGGGGTTTAATTGTGATGTTGCCGCTGGTACATTTTGAGCAATGATTTTACCTGTTCAGCCTCACCTTCCCTATGCCTAAAATGGGCAGTGCTCAACCTCTCAAAAAAAGGTGAAGCTTAGTCATTATTGGAGAGTATCTTTACAAACTGTTCTGTATTGTAGCAAATATATAGAGTGTTGTTTCTAGTTAGCTTTCCCTTATGGCTCAAATGTCAACTGAAACTGAAAACATGTATCTTTTAGGTCAGTAATCCCTGACCTTTTTCCAGCTAAATCACTTGTTATCGTTTGCTTTGCTGTCTGCTTCCTCCTACCGCTTTGGCCACTTTCTCACTCTCACCGGTAGTAGCAGTCTCTTTGTGGGTTCTGGAGAGCTTTTCACCTCCCTGCTGAAATGTTGCCAGACCTTTAGACACTATGCAAGTACTTGCATACTCCCTGTGATGAACAGGGAGCAAAAGTCTGACCTTAGGTAAGGAGAAAAATTAGCCTTAGGTTATGACCAGTGGTGGTTCTCATGGCTGTAAATATCTGTAGTCTGCTTCTGAGTATGTGCCCCTTGGATATTTATATTAGCAGTAGCTCACTCTGAAATCTTGTTACAGCTTTTTCTTTGACTTCTGATCTCTAGCTTAGGGTAAGGTTGAAAAGCACAGATGCTTTTAATTTTCATTAGATATTTTTTCTTTCTCCATAGGCATTTGTTAAAATGGTTTGCACACCATTTTCCCTCCTAGAAGAGCAAGTGTTTGAAGCAGAGAAGAGCCATGGCAGCTTTCTTAATACAGTTTGCAAATTACTTCAGTGTGCAACTGTCTCGTCATTGAAAAATGTGAGTATTTTTAAAGTTGCTTCCAGCAGTTGGGGAAGTGATGTTAAATACCCTTTTCTGTATCAAATGTGCTCTTACAGCAGAATAGTTCCAGCAGTAATTTTTTAGGATCTTTACATTTTGCTCCTGAGTGAAAGCATTTTGTCTGTATATGCATATGCAAATAGGAACCTTATTATACATCATCTTGCAGTGAGAGACATACGCAGAGATTGTTCTGTTTAGTCTTTGGTTTTATGTCAATTATGTCAAAATTGCTTTGTAGGGTCATTCATGGATGAGCACTAGAGGGGGGTGAGGACTCTTTCAGTGAGGTTTAGGGTTATTTGCCTATAGAAGAAGAATGCTAGGTGTCAGGGATAATGAGATCTGATGTGGACTCAAGGAAGCTTTATGTACTCTTTATCCTTTCTGTCCCTATTCTTTTCCAAGAATGTCTTCATACCACTTACGTTTACACTCTGTTTTCCTTCTCTAACCTCCCAGGTCATTCTCTAAATCTACTGTTCCCCAGCAATTGATCACAATCTCCAGTTAGCCTTTTCTGAGCTCATCCCTTCCGTTCCTCCATCTCCATGTGATATCTACCTTGTTTTCAGTCTGGGCATATCTTTAGCAGGGTCTTCGTTCTAGTCTCAGCTACTTCCCTGAATTCTTTTCTGCCGTTATGTTTCCCTCCTCATTTTATTGCAAGGGGCTTCGTACCAGTACACATTAATACTGGCTAGGCAGTAATACACAGGTATTGGTGAGTATGTAGCTACAGCTGAACCACTTTCTGTTTTGTTGGGTATCACAGCAAGCTCTGGAAGCCTCAGTTGCAGGAAAAGTCCGGTTCAGTTTCTGCAGATCCAGAACAAGCTGTAACTGCTTAAGGAGAATAATGACTCTTCAATCTGGTTAACAGGGGTGTGAACAGGAGATGGTGCATTCTGATTTCATCTTCAGCCTTCAGACTCTAGTGAATCTTTAGAAAACCGTAGTTTATATAGGCTCAGTAGAGTAGTAACTTGGCCAAACTTCGTAATATTTTCATAGGAATGGGAAAATACGTCCCTGATATGAGGGTAGTGCACTGCCAATTTAAAATCTCTGCTGTAGCTCATGAAGGCATTGGAGCTTTTCAAAAGAGCGAAACAACACATACTTCTCCTTAATTTCATTATCTCAATTGGCTTGGTTTTGTTCCATGAAACTTTCCAGAAATGTTAAACCTGCAGCAGATACCCAGTCTGGAAAATATATCAAAGCTGGAAGTTCTACAAGGTTGGTCTGCCTATACAAATAATGTTGTGCAACTGGGACGCCAGTAAGAATGTGGGGAAAACCAGACTATTGACTCAGAAGCTGGCTTGATTTGGGCTTGAAGACAGTGTAGTGGTTTCCATTTTCTTTTCCTCATAATTACAAAGAAAAATTTTGAAATATTGTATAATTGTGTATTCGTGCTTGAAGGCATCTTGGAATGATGGTGTTAGAGAAAAATAAACAGGGAATGGTATAGCTTCCTACTGTACTGGTCTCTCTCCCTTCCTCCCATACTTTTCCCCCAGAATTGTACAACTAGAAAGCACAATGAGGGAGGTAACAAGGTTGTGTGCAGAAATGCCCCCAGTGATTCTATGAGCACAGATAAGGGAAAGGTCTCTCACAGAAACTTCTAAGCAGAGGAAGACTCAGCCTGAAGGGGGATAGGAATGGATAGGATGGGGATTTGTGAAGCCATTCAGTATGTGGAGCAGGTGAATAGAAAATGGTTATTCATTCCCATAATTCAAGAACTAGGCTCATCCAATGAAATTAGCAGCAGGCAGGTTCACGGTACAAAAAGAGAGGTACTTATTTCCATCATGTATTAATATGCCATGGAACTTAGGTCCACAGGGTGCTATATATTCCCAAAGCAATTAGACAAATTCATTGGAAAAAAATCCAACAATGGATATTAAACTATCTATTCTTCAACCACAAATTCTTGAAGACTGGGAAACAAGTTTGTCTATTTACCCTTCAAAACTTCCCCTAGGCAATGCCTTCCACTGGTCACCACTTAAGAGGGATTATTTGGCTGCAAGGGCCTTTGAATGATGCAGTATAACTGCTTGTTAATAGCTTGTACATTGTGGTTCTCACTATAAATTCTGGCTCTTAATGACAATGCTCTGTGTGGGTACAGAATTATTCACTTCCAGCAGAAGTGACTGTGTGGGACAGTACAGTTGCTTGTCAATGGAATTTGAATTTCTACAGTAACTTTCCTTTTGGCTTGACTGTTGCCTGAAACCTTATTAAGATCCCTGCCAACTATCCAAATGTCTCTACTCTCTCCAAATCTGTTTTTTCTTCTGTTCTTTCTTTCTTCCATCCCTTTTCCCCTATTATGTAGGACACTGATGCAGAGATGCCCCTTTGGCATCTTTTGCCATTTGAAAATTAGGACTGTCCTGACCATTTTTGTGGGTGACTTTAACTTGTTCTGAAATGACAGTATTCAGTTTGTGTATCATCTCTCCATAGCTTTGACCAGACTAGTTTGAGAGTGCCCCTCTCTCTGAGTATGTGTGTATATGTATTTCACCTAAGTTTTTCCCACCTCTAATTAAATGCAAATGCTATTTTAAGTGTAAGGGAAATCTTACTTTCAGTGTTTTGCAATTATATTTTAAGATGCAGAAAAATCCTGTAATGTTTGTCTTTTTTATCTTTCACTGTGGTTTTGGGATATTCAGAAAGTTGTCTCACATAGACTTCCAGTGCGCAGCAGCACTGTGAAACGTATCTAACCTGTAGGAGAAAAGGGAGTAATCAGAATTCACTCTTTGTGTTAGGAATATCCAGAGGTAGTTTCTAAAGAAATGACCTTATACTAAATGTAAATTACAAATATGCCTGGGTAAGCCTGACAGGTTATAAGAATGTAACACCTCCTGAGGGAATAGAAGAGAGGAAATAACTTCCTCTTGTGCAGTTTGCAGCTCTGTGGAGGAAAAGCTTTCCTTCCGTAAAGCTTGAACTTTGTAAGGAAGAAACTGAGATTGCAAACCTTTTATTCCAAGATGTGATCTGTGCCCTGGCTGAATGGGGTGCAGCAACTTTAGAAAAAGGATGGGAAATCTATTTTAGCATGTATCTTTTCCAATGGAAGAAAGCTGAGTGTCAGCAGCTCTTGCAGTTCTGTCATGCATCTTGTGATAGCTGGCATTTTCTTAAAGCCAGACATTTTCTTTCAATGTCATTGGCTGAGAATCTTGTCAAATATTTCTCTTTAGAGTAATTTTTAACCCTTGTATAGCTGCAGGGAAAGGCTGATAGAAATTCTCATGCTGATGGTATGAGGAAAAAGTGCACAGTTTAGATTGTTTTTCTTGGAAGCTTTTTAATTGTCTTTTTCTTTCTAATGTTGTAATCTCTAGAACAGCAGCTGCTTCTCTGAGGTAGGGTTTTGCTCTCTTGTCTTGGCTAAGGTTTTTTCTGACACCTGCAGTAGATCCTGACAAATTGGACTGGGGAACTGATAATGGGATATGTGGCTTTCTGTGTGGCACTTCATTAGTTCATCTTAGCTCCGTAATAAGCAAAACTTATAGATGAATTCTGACTAAAGTAGCTGGGAAAGAGACCTGTACATAACAGTTCTTTTAGTGGTTCCCAGTGTAAAGAGTGGAGGTGGACATAGGCTCTATGGCTGCGATCTCCATAGATTGATAGGAGATTCATCCCCTGAGAGAAGAAAGCTCAGGACTAAGGAGCTGTGTAGGGTTAAGGTTTTGTATACTGTAGAAGACAGCTGGCTGGGTTTGAATTCTCATAAAGAAATCTTAACAACAATAAAGCACTGGAACAAGAAATCTTTCCTATATTGAGACTGCGTTTCTTTAACTTCTGCAGATCATCCTCCAAATGTAATTTGACATAGTTTCAGCTTCACTATTTGCTATATATCACCAATTTCTTTTCTTGAAAACTCTGAAGCAGCACATATTGGGATTTCTGTTACTGTCTCTGCCACTGACAAGGTGTGATCACATATATGTCATGCTACTTCTCTATGTCCTAATTTACCTCACAAGATAACGTTTGGTGTTTCCAAAATGCTATGAGATTTTTCTGACAGCCTTGGAGAAAAATATTTGTTAAATTATTACTCAAACATACCAGATGGGAAAGATGAGAAGAGAGAAAATAGAGCAGAGTATTTGAAAACTGGTGGTGTACTATGTTCAGATTTAAAACTCATTAATTTTCTAGTGCTAGATACTACCAGCCTTTTTTTAATGTTGGGAAAAATAACATGTACTTAAATATTAGTTAAGAACTTTGGGGCTGTGTTCAGCTTATTTTACCTGAAGCTTGTGCTTGAAGTCCATCCAGTTCCAGTCTGATTTGGACTGATTCATTAACTGGTTTGGGAGCCCCAGAGAGGTAACACTGGTATTCTGTTGAAAGATGCCACTTAAAAAGGGGAAGTTTCAAGTGAGGGGATGCAATAGGCTCAGAAGTCAAGATTTCAGCTGCACATGGCCTTAGCCCTCGTTCACCCAATGCTTTGAGGGAGCACAATTCCCAGAGGGAAGCCTGGGTTTCTTGCCATTTTCCTGAGCTTGGGGTAAAGTGAAAGAACTTGGCAGAGGCTGCAGCCCTATACTTGGGCATCCAGCTGTGCCACTGGTTTGGGGAGGCAGATGAGAGTGGTTGGGGTTGAACACTGTATGTACACATGCACGCAGCTGTGTATTGAGAACATCAGGAAGGCTGGGGAGAAGTGGAAGCTTGGCCTGTTGGCTCCAGCAGGCACACATACAACACTGTTGACAATAAATGCAGTTTTCAAGTGTGCACAAAGAGAAGTCAAGTTGAAAATACTGCCTGTTCCCACTTGAGCCAGTTTTGTTTGAATGCACTTAAAGCAGGTATAAAAAGTCTTTGCAGTAGAAGTGTCATTGTTAGACTGTGCATAGCAGGACAGCACAGAGGGACAGAAATAAGGATTTGCGCAGCACGTGTTCTGAGTCATATCCAGAGTGATGGGGAGAAACCATAGTTCCTGTAGAGAGCAGTTTGTGCAATAGATCTCTTATACTAAGCTGGTGCCACTTAGGGGAGACATCAGCTTTGAATTGAGCCAGCATGTGAAATGGTAGCAGGAAACAAAATTTCTCTGGTTTATGTGCAACAAAGAAGTTAAAATAACAGTCCAGATTCTCTTTTTTTAATCAGTGCTAAGATTGGCTCCTGACTTCCTGTTCTCTGATGGGAAGGGATTAGGCCCTTTATATTTTGAAAGAGACTGAGCCAAATCCTGCTGCAAAATTCCAGTACTGGCATCAAATGGATGAATAAAAAGAGTTAGGAAAAACTTGGTTTGTCAGAAAGCCACCTTCATTAGTGCTCTCATTGCTTTTCTTTCATAGAAATTGTTTTTAAGCTGTAATTGCATCTTACTGACAAAAGCTTCTGGCTACATATGTAAAGATTTGTAAAAGACTGCCTTTCTGTAAACTGTATAATCTGTGCCAGAAAATAGAAACCCAGGCTCTGCATGTAAAGAGCTCCTCCTCCAGAGCTCAGTTTCAGTGACTCTATTGGGTAGTATTGTTGAGCTTTGCACATACTCTGCAGTACATGGTTTACTGGGCTTTGATGCTTGCTCTTGAAAGGCAGGAAAAAATGTTCCTTCAGAAATGTTTTACATAACCTTGCCCTGCACAGAGTTAAAGTGAATTAGTTACAGAAAAGATATGAGCTGGTGCCAGTGAAATGGGTGGTAAATGTCTCTTCACCCTCCCTTTTTCTTACGTTCCTTTTGGCAGCTCCTGTAAGGAATGCAGCAAGCAGTGGCTACTGCTCCACTATTGATTTAAGCATTTGCATGTTATACATTGCAGCTCTGCTGTGGCCTGTCTTCTGGGGCAATACAGGATGTCTGCAGCTGTATCAGGTTTTCTGTTTGTACTTGCATTTCTGTCTTCCATACCAGGCTGTGTTGTTACATACACTGTTAAACAGGATTGTGTGCATTCAGTGTTACAAAACAACGCCTGGAAAATACTCACCGTTCACAATCCCAGAGGTTCAGGGTTATTGTTCATAAACCTGTGCTGGGCTGCTGTCGATTCTTAAAAGCCCCAAAGCAATAAAATAATAAAAGCTAAAACTTGGCTGCTGTGTCTCCAGCATGAATAGCCTGGGGGCAGCAGAGCAGCACATGGTGAGAGGTGCTGTTGAGTCCCTTTATTAGCAACATTACCTGTCTGGATTTTTCTGACAACATCCGCGTTTCTTTGTTACACGTGTACTATTTATGCATCGGTTTTTAAGAGAAATTAACCACGTTTTCCAAAATGCTCCCTTATTAACAAAGATGGCAGTTTTCCCTGTTTCAGGAATTCTTTGCTTATATATTTTTCTTAGTTTATACTCTACTGGCTATACTTGAAACTCTAGCTGAGCTGAAGGAATATACTGCAGATAACATGACGTTAGGGTTAAACATTTCAAATGGATTATAATACACTGAGAAATGATGTTCTTGCCAGCCATAGTTGTGGTGAGCTTGTTGGGAACTTTGTTTTACCATATTTCTGTGGATTATTGTCTCCACAGCATGGTATGCCCCACTCATTTCTGTAACCATGTAATATATACTTTTGTAATGGTGTCTCATCAGAGGAATGTCTGTAGAAATTGTGGTCTCAGTGTGACAAAAGCAAAAATTTCTGTGTTTATTTTGTTCCTATTTTTAATTCTGCACACACAAAAGTTGACCTTTAAAATGATTTTCAGTTTACGAATATTTTACTTTTAAAAAATGATCACACTTTATACTGGGGGCTAAATGGCTTGACTGGGATCAGGGTGCTAAATCCTGAGGGATTAGCAGTAGTTCCAGGTTCAAACTGTTTTCTGGGTAAACACACCAGACAAATGGGCAAAAGGAAACATCTTGCTGATGGGAATTGGAGACATACAGATATACAATGACTTCTTTCTGGTTCTGCTGTAAATCTACAGTATGACCTGGTGCTACAGGCATGTGTCCACAGAAGCCAGAGTAGGAAACCTGTTTGCTGAACTATCGTAACGCTTCAGCTTTCCACTTGAAGTCCTATCCTCAAAGATTAAGAAAGGACAGGTAAACAAAGAGTCCATTTTATAAATGGATAAGCTGGTACAAGACCCGGATGATACTATGAGCTAGTAAAAGGTTTAAATAGAAAAAATCCTTACTCCAGATATTCCATACAGAGCAATTTCTATGTTAAAATTTGGATGAAGTTGGCATGAGGGAATTTTTGAAAGGGATTTTTATTCTGATTTGGCTGTTACAATATGGAACATGATGTAGCTTGTGGATTTTCACAGGATCCTAAAGTGATACTCAGCAGCAACTCTTATATAAATTACTCTTACTGTAACTCAGGTTGACTTTTTCTGGAAGTATGCTTACAGATTAAGATGAATGAATTACGAAAGCTGGGAAATACAGATCTTGATCCTGTATAAATCTTGCAAATAAAGCTAAGCATGAGTATGTGTGTGACTATCAGTTCATATGCAAAGTGATCCATGAAATAGTGTCATATGTGAAATCAGTCTGAATCTCAGCTTTCACTAAAGTACTTGAGATAACCTGTGGCTGAGGTGGCAGGTAAAGTGAAGCTCCAGACACTGGTGACATTTTTGCTTCTCTCCCTGTTATGAAATGACTATAGTGCTGCTAAAGGCCATGTTGCTGTTACTAGATGCTCTGGGTAAGCAAGGGCCCTCAGAAGTTGTTACAGTTTTTACACAGGCATACTCTGACAAATGTGGATTCTACTTCCCTGCTCCAGTACAACTGGAGTCTTATTCCTGCCCTGTGGCACCTTCTGCTTATGGAGTTCATTACTGTCTTCCTGTCTGCCCTCCTCCAGCTTCACACAGATGTCTCATTAACTCCCCCCTTCCTCTCTACTCTTTCCTCCATCTCCTTGTGCTGCCACATAGATGTTCCTATGTGGGACACCCACCATCTTTTAGAAGTATTTTATCAACTCACTTTCAGTGCCTCTGCCTTTTCTGTCTGAGAAAAAGAAAGCATTTTTGTGACATATGGAAGTCTCCTGAGGGAGTCTCCTGGCCTTTGTGATTCATTTTCCTGATTGCTCTTGTCTTGATGGCTGTTCATACTTCTTCCACTTGGATTTTGCTTGGGACCTTTTCTTAAAGACTTATATTTCATCTAAGAGCATGTGTAACCGTTAAATGCATTTAGAATGAATACCTGTATTACAGGGCAGTAATGAAACCCAGGAACAATTAGAAGTCAAATAAGTGAAGTAGGTGCCAAGCTCTTGTGATGAGGGTAATAGTGGCTGGATCTTTTGTTGGTATGTGGAAGTAAAGTGAAGCCAAAGTTCCATTTTCTTTCATATGCTGGGCTATTAACTGGGGCAGTTCAGCAGTTGCTTCTGCAGTGTGGAGGGACGCTAGAGTAGAGGCAGAGAAGCCAGCTGGGGTTGAAAATCACTGTAGATGACTTAACGCAAGCTGTTCTCTCTTTGAGCTTTCAGTTCAATGTATGCAGTCTGCCATATTGATCCTTGAAGCAGCTCTTAAATGGGGAGCTGTGAAAGAGGTATTCTTGGGCCAATATACCTTTGAAAATAAGAACTTGAATGTTGTAACAGAAGGCATATACATCTGTGTTTCTGAACATCAAAACTGTCTCAAGTATATAAGCAATTTTATTTAGTCTTCAAAATTATGAAAGATGTTAATAAAATCTGTGCAACTTTTTTCTAGCTCAGGGAAAGCTACCCACATGATTAATTTATCTCCAGAAAAGGGCAGTAAGGAAGAAACTGAGGATAGTAATACTTAAACATATGGGTTTCATTAATGTGACAATGAGTGAAGTGTTGGAAATGCTAAGTGAATTCAAGAAACACCTGGGCTCCTTTGTGGAAAGGAAAGATCTGCTGAAAGATCTGGGGTGAGAGTAAAAAGGCATGAGTTTTAAGCGTGAAGGATCTGGAACGAGATGGGTGGTTATTTTCACTATAAAGAATGCCTTGTATTCAGATATTTGTGGCCTGAATATATCCTGCTAGTGTCTCTTTTCAGTTGTGTGTGACATAGGCTGATATTAGTTCACTTTGATTACAACCACAGTATTATTTTTTTCCCACTATTTCCAGTTATCAGGAATAGGACCCCAGCAGCTAATAATTCTAGCAAAATCAAATAATGGTGGGTAATGTTGGGAGTACAGCCAAAGAAAGGTGACATCCAGAGACATTAAACTATGCTGTAGTTTTATGAAGGTAAAATAGTTCTGTGGACTAGTAACAGGAAGTGGATGAGAGAGATCTTTAGCCAGGTATCACCATTTCAAGTTTCATGCACTGAGTTTATCATTATAACTGAGGCATACACTGGGGTCAGTGTTTGTGCAGTTACTGTGCAGTGGTTTCTGTGGAAAGGCTTTGTCCAGCTTCCAGTGCGTAGGTTTTCACCTCATGCACCATCATCATGTGTCCTTTTCTCCCTGGCAGCTTCTGTAGATGCTTGCTTTTGAATTTGCCCATCTAGATGGGTACCTGCTGCTCTGTGTATCTGTCGCACACCAAAATAGTCCATTGGATGCTTTCTTCATAAGCACCCATTTAAAACATGACAACTGCTAAAAGGCACAAATGGCAATTCCAGACAAAATCTGGCAGTTCTTTTTCTTGGCAACAGCTAAGCAGGACTTCATGACACGTAACTTCAGAACTACTTATTCCTTAGTGACCTGGTGCTGCAGCAGATTCATTTTCACTTGCATTACTGAAATGCTTGAGCTCTCTTTAGGATTATTACTAGAAGCACACTGCATGGCAAATGAAATACCATTTTGGCCAAAACTGAAACAAAGCTTATACTATTATGTCCTCTAAGTCATATAGCCAACTTATGGAGCAAAATGTTGATCTGCTTTAGTTTTCAGGGGGGTAAGAAGTTAGGACTTTTTACATCTTTTCAAAAATCAGTGCTTTTTAAAAAGAATCAATTTAAAAATGGCGTGTTTCACAAAGTGGAGACACAGTCCATCTGTTGGCATCCATCCCTTTCTGGCTGGGCCATTTTCTGTGGCCAGAGGCAGTTTGGGGCATGATGTAATGGTTGTCTTGCCGGAAAGGTGCTTTGCTGTGCTGGAGCCTGTAGGAGCCGTAGTGACAAGCTTGATTTTTCCCAAAGCCTCCAGCACACTCCTGTGCTGGTTCCTCATGGCTCAGTCTACCAGCGTATTACCCTTCCCCCACCTTCTTTCACAAAGTGTTTCTCCCCGAGGCAAATTTCTTGCTGTCTGGAGTACCAAACATGCACAGGCACTTTCCTTTTTCCTGTAAGCTTTTCTAGCGTAGCTATTATAAGGCAGCAACAGCTAAATAGACTATTTTACATTGATTCTGCTGGTTTTAATAGACAGACAGGGAGTGTGTGTGTGCGTGTGTAAACCCCATAAAAATAAAGCCATAGTTTCTGGCTGAGTGAGGTCAGGTTTCTCCTATTGCTGTTTTTGAAGTGTCTTTACTCAGCAGTCACATTTTTTTTCTTGTGGTAAAAAATGCAACATGAGCAGATGGCAAGTATTAACACATGCGATGCAGTGTCTGCCTGAAGTTGATTTAACAGTGCTCTAGGTTTCTGTCGCTGGCTTTCAGTTAGTTAAGTAGTGTTTACAAGTTAATGAATTTGTTCCACTTGGAATATTTGATGGTATGTGCCAAGGTTCAGTGGTGAAGGGATCCTTTAGGAGTCGTCAAGGAAGGCAGGAGGCTTCTAGGCCCTGAGCTGGGGGGCTTTTTTTTCCTTTGGCTGATTTTAGCATTTTTGCCATTAATGTGCAACTGAAAAGAGAGACAGAAGGAACAATAGCAGATAGCAATACACAGCCTGTTCTCTTATGTTGTGATAGTGCTTTGAGCACTGCAGTGGTACCAAACCTGATAGCAGCTCCATGTTTGAACCATGTAGTGGGCAGTTTTGTTCCAGTTGAATGTTCCTAAACCTTTGACAAGGATTTGGAAAACAAAGCTTTCTGTAGCAAAATTTTCATGGTTGTATGTGGTCTGCTTCCATGCTTGCTGTGAAAGTACGAGTGCAAACTATTCACTAGGCTGCTATATATAAATTAGCCCGCATTTGGCAGCAAAACTGCCTAGAATAGGGTGATCAAATTCAGTATATTTTGAGTTCATGCGTAAGTCTCCTTGCTGCAACACCACATGCTGTCTACCTAATAACATTTGAAACTAAGCCAGCTCCAAGGATTGTATTCATAGTAAGAAACAAATATTGGTTGCTGGCAATTGACCATCATACATACTTAGTACTTTACACAGCAGATTTCTCTCTGCATAGAATACTCCATTTGTCAAAATCATCTAAACCCCTAACCCTGCAAACCTAAATTTTGTCAGCCTTTAAGCATGAGTACACAGAAAGAGTTAACATATTTTATTGTTTGAGGAGTGAGTGCCAAAATAGTATGTTTTAAAGGCTTAGTTGGTATTTCTGGCGTTAGTTTTTGAGTTTTGTAAAATAGAAGGTTTTAGGTTTGTTAGGGCTTTTGTAAAACATTACTCACTTTAATAACAGTTTATTCAAACAGAGCTAAAGGTCAAGTTCCTGTTTGCTTAGTTCACCTTTGACTTGAAACGTAAGATCCCAACTGCTAGGTGAGATCAAACTGATTGCTTTGAGTATGCATGAGTATCTTTACTACCTGAAAACTGACAGTGGTTTACTGTATCCTTTAGAAAGGCTTCCTCCCAGGTAAGCAGTGCTTACTTAGGTACCATTAAGATCAGTCTGGGAGTACAGACATTGGTGCAGCTGCTGGACACCACACCTGAGGTCCCAGGATTTGAACTACCTGGGAGATGGGATGGTTCATCCCTGTCCTGTCCTGGGCTGGGCGCCTGCTGCGCATCACACACACAAATGAGACTTATTAACCCCTGCGTTTTATTGGCCTTTATGGATGTGTGACATCATTGGCAGCCAATCAGGAGGTGCTTTAGGGCAGAGTTTAAAAGCTATTTCATAATATATTTATATTCAGTGCAGATATTTTTGGGCTTCAGTAGCATTCGTTTTGTCGCAGAGTCCATGTGTCAAGATGACTTGCTGGGAGGAAGGTATGAAAGTAGCATGTTTGCCCTTGTTTTTCTGTACATCAGCTGGGTGGTGAAGTGCTGTACAAAGCAAATCTGGTGTGCTGCAAAACAGTTATTACGGGAATGATTTTTTCCTCCAGCAGCAGTTACTCTGTGAGCCAGTCTTGGACGATTGTTGTGTGCTCCCTGCTACGCTGCTCCAGCTTAAGCAGTCAGACCTGCAAGTATCTCCCAAGCTGTTCTGGTTTGCCAAGAACAAAAATGCAACAGAGTCTGCTGAAAACGTGTGTGTGTGTGTGCCAGAGCCCCCAGTAGCTGGGCTGCCTCTGCACACCTGCACTCACCCCTTGTCCCAGCCCTAGGCCAGGTTCCAAGGGGTTTGGCTGGCCTGGGATCCTCCTGCCCCTTCTCCAGCCCCTGTGCAGCGCCCATGCCCTGCTGTCTGAGGTGTCCTCCCTTGCTTTGCCTTTGCAGAGTCATGCACAGGCTGTTTTATTCTCTGTCAATTGACATAACTTTACTGTATCAAAGAACAACCATTCACTGATAGTGACTCTTCCAGAAAAATCTGGTTAGTCCGTACAAACTCCCCACTATTCCTGCTTAACTCTTTCATTTCCAAAGTACCCCTTGTAGAAGAACCATAAAGAATTGTAAAACCAAACTATTACAATAATTTTCAGACCCTAACAGTTTTTGGTATCAGTTGTTACTATGACAAAACTGTGTTTCTTTATATAATATATATAAATTGAGACTTGTATCACTGTTGAGAGTACATTACTTTTATTTTGGGCTGTTTCTCCTCCCACTTAAGCACTGTGGCTGTTCTCATGTCAGGTTGCTCAAGTTGCTATTCACATATGTTCCATGACAGGCCTGCAAAGCATACAAGTGTAGCACTGACTCTTTCATCCTGTTGGGATCCCAAAGATTTATCTGCTCCTGAGCAAAAGACTTGGAAAGAAGTCTTTCAGATGCTTGCTGTGTCTTTATCATGCTGTTCAGTGCTCACAAATGATTTGGAAAATGAGGCGTACAATGAGATGAGAAAGCTTGGTGACAGTTATTTTGAGATCACAGAAGTGAGCACCAACTGCAGAGAGCTGTAGACAGACCCTGCAACATTGAGAGACTGAGTGGAAAAACTTGTAGTCAAAATGAAATGTCAGTAAATACAAAGTGATGCAAGTTGGGGTGGGATGAATGAGCCCCACATGTTTGGTATTGGTCTTTGAACGTGCGTTTTTCACTAAAGAAAGGTATCATGAAGTAACCAAGATGGTCTCACAGAAACCTTCAGCTCACAGGTCAATAGCAGACAGGAAATAAAATAGGATGTTAGGGGTCATTAGGAAAAGTACAAAGAAAGAAAATAAAAACCTTCTTGTGTCCCTCTGTGGCTTCATCTTTAATAGTGACTGAAGCTGTGGTCCTGTTGCAGCAGAACTAGAAAAAGCATCTGCACCAGGAGTTTGGTACCACATCCCTTTGGGAATCAGGAAAGCACACTGTGATTTTAGTTTTCTTTTCCACACTGAAGAATGCACTGGAGTTCTTTGGATTCTAAAATTGCATGAGGCAGTAAGTAGAAATTATTATCAAGAAATAGTCTCAAAATTCACTAAAGGAGGGGGTTTTCCATGGAGTGTATCACCAAAATGTTGAACTCACTGTTGTGGTTGTAAATGAAAGAAGATTCATGTACATTAAACTTGATCAAAGTCATTTAGCACAGTTACCTTTCTATTTCTAGGAACCTGTATGCTATAAAATCCTGTAGGTTAGGAGAATATTCAAGGCAGGAATGCTGCATACTGGCCCTGTTTTTATACTCTAAGTATCAGCTGTTGGTCTCAGCTGGAGACAGGACATTAAGCTTTGATTTGACAGTGTAAGCATGCTGGCTAGTCTTGTATTTGTGGACAGATTTCTTCTTGTACTACTGTAGAACAGCATCACAGCCGCTGACTAGAGGTTGACATGCAAGCCAAACCTCATTGATCTTTGTTTCCTGCTGTATTACTCTTGGAAACTGAGTGTCATTTTCCATCTCCTGTGACTTGTGGGTGGGTCAGTGTGTTTGTCTGAATGCCTTCCCAATGAGCATTAGAGTACTGTGTATTTTGCCAGGCTAAATCTAACACTTCCAATTTTGCCACATTTCTAGTATCTGCTGGATTCTCCAAGGTGCTGTGTGCTTTCAGTTCCCATTGCCTTACATGGAAACATAGTAGGACTAGGACCTATCTGGTTTAATACTTTCCCTTTACGAATATTTTTCCTACTACTGTTCCTTTATTGGGAATGTTGAGTTTGTTCTAACTGTGAAGTCATCAGAATGATATAACTATGATGTAACTGCAGATAAGGGGAGAGCAGTTGATATCCTGTACCTTGTCCTTAGGAAGTCTTTTGATACAGACACCTATAGCACCCTTGTATCCAAATTGGGATGTTAGGATGTAGATGGGTGGACTGCTAGATGGAGGAGATAGGATGCACTCTCTGCAAGGAATGTGCTCTGGAACAGGGCTGCCTTTCTCAGGATACCAGCTGGCCAGAGGGATGTGCTCACTTGAATCTTAGCCAATTCAACAATGACAAGCACTAAATCCTGTACCTGGGATGAACTAACACCCTGGAATAAATAGACCAGAAATGCTGAATTTAAAGCTCACGGTTAACGTGATTTAGACCACAGGCAGAGTTCAAGTAATTTGTTGCCTCTGTGCCTCAGTTACAATCACTGAATAATGTAAGTTAGAACTTTTGGAGGTCATCAGGTCCAACTCACTGCTGAAAGCAGGGCTGACTGAAATTAGACTGGGCTGCCCAGTATATTGTTCAGTCAAGCTGTGAAATCTCCAAGAAGGGAGATTTTGCAGCCTCTCTGGGCACCTTTTCCAAACTTTGACTACATTTTTCCCGTATGTCTGATCAGTATTCCTCTTTCTGCAACTTGCATCCATTGCCTGTAGGGTTTTTTTGCTGTGCAGCTGTGAGTTGAGTCCAACCCTGTTTTCTCTGTAAGCAGCTCTGTCTTCACTCATTAGATAGCTGAAGACATCAACTAAATTGCAATTCTCTTCTTCAGGCCAAAGAAACCAGCTGTCTAAGTTTCTTCTCATGTATGTGCTCCATGCGCTGTGCCTCTTGATTGTCCTCTGCTGGACTTGCTCCAAGTATGTCAGTCCAGCAAATCCTGCTCCTGGGAAGCCCAAAACCAGACACAGGACTTCAGATGCAGTCTTGTGCCTAAATAGAGGGGACCATCCCATCCCTCAGCCTGTTGGTTGTGCTCATACTGACACCAGTATGCTGTTAGCTTCCCTCACTGCCGGCGCACTCTGCTGAGTCAGGTTCAGTTTCTGGTCTCTGAGGACCACCAGTACTTCTTTCTGCAAAGCTGCATTCTAACCAGCTGTAAATGAGGTTGGCAAAGCACTGCCCTTGTTAGATTTGTCCTGACTCTTTTCAATCACTTCCTTCTCTTTGAAACGCTGGAAATGGTT
The DNA here is from genome assembly GCA_026283785.1 of Coracopsis vasa. Classification (NCBI taxonomy): domain Eukaryota; kingdom Metazoa; phylum Chordata; class Aves; order Psittaciformes; family Psittacidae; genus Coracopsis; species Coracopsis vasa. The sequence continues at coordinate 25,745 of JANHGB010049590.1, forward strand.
TCCAAAAACATTTGCTCCATACATACTTTGGGACTGAGGTTCAGCTGAATATCCTGTAGATCTGCCCTGTCTTCCTCCTTGGCCTTCTTGAAGAGAAGCCTGACATTTGACTTTTTTCCATCAGCAAGAACCTCTGATTGCCTTGATCTTTAGTATGACTGACTGCAGCCTCACAATGATGTGAACCAACACCTTGAGCATCCTCAAATGCAGCCATCTGGTCCCGTGGGGTTTCTTGGGTTTTTTCCTGTCTTTTTTAATAGTAGTTTGCTGTGATTTGCCCTGTTTGGTTCTGCCCCTGTCTTACGCACTTTGTTAGACTGTGCCTCTAGACAGGGACCTGGAAATTCTGGGAGCAGACCTTGCAGTAAAAACTAAAGAATGCATAGTTATTTTACTAGTAAAATGAGAATACCTGTGTCAGAAGGATATGCGGGTCAAACAGTCAGTTTCTGCCCCTTGTGCTCCTGCAGGTAGAACTGCTCGGTACTATTGTTATTATTTAACTTAGTTTGTCTCATTTTTCTCTCTCTCCTGTTCCCTTCTGGCTTTCTGGAAGATTAACACGTGAGGAGCAGCCCCAAATATATTACTGCTTCTTGATCAGAAACAAATTGAGAGTCTGAGAGTGCTGAAGCGGGGGCAGTCTGGCACAGCCTGTCAGAGCAGTCACAAATGGCAACAGCAAAACAAATCCAGATTTTCCTTTTTAAAGAACAAGCTCCTTCTGCCAACAGTGTATCAGGAAAATGCTTCTATTAGTGAGGAGCTGGATCCATCGCTGAAGAGAAGAAAGCTTGGTGGATAACATGCCTAAGCACAAAACCTTAGACTGTACATTTAGGAAGAACACATTTTGCAGTGAGATTCTGCAAAGTGGTCACATCTCTTCTGCATCTCACACTCTTTTGGCAGGAGAAGAGCTGCTGCATCCCTGTGTTTGTCTCCTTACTGAACAGCTCAAAAAACTGTGCTTTCCCATGGCCTCAGCAACATTATTGATTTGTGCAATGATCAATATTGAGCTGTTGAACAGATCTTTGCTGAAGAGATTGGGGGGGGAAAGGATGTTGTTGTGGGTTTTTTCTCCTGTGTTTTTTCTAAATTCTCTTGACTTTATATATCTCATTAGTATTTATGGAATAAAAATGTCTGTTTGACCATTTTCCATGTTTTCATGGAACTGCACTGCGCAAAGGGAAGCCTGATTTATCCTTCCCTTGAAGAGATTCTAGTCATAAGTCAGAAATGAAAGGTAGCTGTTAGTGACAGATTTCAGCCAAAAGGATATATGTGATGCTTTTTGGAGCTTGCGTGGAACTGGCCTTCCTCTGAAGTGCTTACACAGAATGTTTAGGATGAAAGGAAGAAAAAGCTTATGATTAATGATGGAAATGGTAATATGATCATGCTAAGAAGGATAAGACATGTGCCTTGTGAGTTACCAAGCAAACTGGTGAGGGAATGAACTTCATTCTGATCGGTATATTTCTTATTTCTGTTGTGTATTAGTTCATAAGCTGTTTTAAGAATGAAACTGCACAGTCAGTTTGTGAGCTATTTACTGTGCTTTTCAGACCCACAAATAATGTGATTTGATACAATTGCCTTATATTTATGGACAGTATGCCTCAAAGTTTATGTTGTTCTCTAATTGGGAGACTAGTAACAGACCTCCATAGGAAGGATTTTTATTTCCCCCCAATCTGTTTGTCAATCAGATGTCAATCAGAACATTGATGTAAGAGTCAATAATCACCTGGAAAGCCTTCACGGTAATCCCACAGGCTTGAAGGAAAAGAGGAAGGTAAGATGGTCTTTAGAAAGAATCCTGTAAAGAGTGAATGTGCAGAGGTTGTTACTGGAAGCTGTTATGTGTGCTGGGCTGAGGTCAGGTGTCCAGCTTGGCTGACTCCAGCTGATGATGGGCAAAGGTACCCAAGTCAGGAAAGACTTTATGTTCTCAGGAGAAGAATTCTGCCCATTGTGCTACCCATCCAGTCACATTCTAGGCTTAAAGAATGATAGGCGGGCTTCTTTACCTTAAGGATGCTGTGCATGTGAAGCTGAGAATGGAATCTAGCTCTTGAAAGTCATGCTGGGTAAAATACATAAACTGTGGGAGATAAACAAAAACTGGGTTCAGAAGCTGCATTCTGAAAATTGAAGTGGTTTGATATTACTGTGTTTGCCTTAGGACAGAAACTACTGCTAGAGTAGAACTTACACCCATGCTCTGGTTTTTGCAATCAATAGTTTTGGCACCTTAGAACAAACGTGCCTTCATCAGTGATTGGAGGCAGGGTGGCAGACTGAGCTGGGATGGCTGTGATGTGACAACACACTTCCTTTGCTGATTGAGAGAAAAATAACCTCTGGGGGAGAATGGGGAGGACAGCTGTAGGTGGTGAAGTCTTCAACCAGTGCTGCAGGCTCTGCTAGAATTCCCCTGTCAGTCCTGATTTAAGTCTGTGCTCTGCCACGACTTGCTGGCTGTTGGGACATAACACACAACCTTGGTTTCCCAAGGCACACGTGTTTGACTGGTTTGTAAGGCTGTTATTGGGATTTATCTTCAGCCTTCAGTCTGCTTTGAAGTTGCTAATTGAGAAGTGATTTCTTGACCCTGGTTAAACACCTTCGAGAAGCTTCAAGAAGCTTCTGAGAAGTTATGTTACTTAGCTAAGGATAAGCTTTCACACTGGTTTTACCCTGCTTGTTTCTTCTCATTGGTGTAGATGAGGTGCTATGTTACATGTTCAGTAGCATGTTTATTAAGCACATGCTATAGAAGAGCTGGGTTTCATTTGTCTTGACACAGTGGGGTTGGTAGCCCCAGAAATGGGAGATAAGAATTACCATGGAGGCAGCCTGAGCAAAAGAGGGCTCTGATATGGCATTAGTGGATATCAAACCCCTTGTTCTCTTTAAAAGCATCCTTATTAAATGACTTTCTTGGTTCATAGCAAGTGTTTAACAGAGAAGAATATGTGGGTGAGGATTTGTTGTGCTCAGCATTGGAGCTCATGTGTGAAGACACATTTTGGTTCTTTAGGTCATACTTTTCCCCAAAGTGTGTCTCAGGATTCCACCAGCACTGTGCTGGATGGGCTGGCAGCAATCAAAAGAAGGCTGGTTGGAAAGTCAAAGGTGATGGGTTTTGAAGAAGTACGTTGAACTTTAAATCTGTTTTAGTGGAAATGAAAATTTTTACCGTTGTCATATAAAATTATATTAAAAGTTAAGATCAAGAGGAATCCGAATCGTCATTTTTGAAACTTAGTTGGAAAAGAGTGAGAATAATTACTTGATTTTGGAGATGCTGAAGAAACAGGTTTCAGTTTTTGCCATAGACTGAAGTCTGGGCCTTGATTTAATACCTGTGAGAATGACCAAATCTGAAAAGTAACTCTTGCCAGATAGCCAAGAATCCCCTTTTATCTTCCAGAGCAGAACTCAGATTTCTGTTGCAGGTTTCTCCAGAGAAGTGTTCCTTGAGCTGTTCTGTTTTCTTTGGGTATCTGCAGTGGTGCTGATCCACTCCAGAGAGCTTGGCGGCCTTTCACTGTAAACTAACAGGAGCAAAGATGTTTATTGATGTCAAGGGAAAGGTATTTTAGTGCTGCTTCAGGTGGTAGGCAGCAGATGTGAAAGAAATGGATTCAGGAGTTCTGGAAACATGAAGAGTACTTCAGGGAAAATCATTGCCACAGTCCAATGGAGTGGACAAACTCATAGAATAGTTATATTTCATTATTACTCCTTTCTCTGCTTTGAAGCTGCAGAATTGATCAGGAGCTCAGTTCAGAGGGGTAACTACCCCAGTACAGTTATTGTAAAGACATCTAAGGCTTTAAATTCAGTAACCTTGAAGGAGACTTTTTTTGATGGCTCTGGAACAGTTGCTGTCAGAGCAAGAAGGAAGGTTCAAGTTAGCAGCTGCATTTCCAGAGATGCAGCATGTGGAAGGTTAACTCTTCTATGTGAAATAAAAACCATCCTCCTTTTTGTAGGTAATCTTCTCTTTTCTCTGTGAAAGCAGCTCAGTGTTGTAGCTGTGGTGGTCAGGCACACCACAAGCAGCCTGGATAAACAGACTATTTGGAATAGGGACAGAAATCCTTATAATGATGCCAAACCTTTCTGCTCTGACTGTACCAGTGCCCCTGCACCACAAAAAGACCTTACCCACTGCACTTGCCTGGCTACTTCCCAGAGTGTATTCATTATATATGTAGGCAGGCAAAGCGCTACTTGTTCCTGATCTGCTTGGGAGGCTATTGGGAAAGAGAAGAGCCAGGGGCGGACAGTGAATTGGTCTATCTGGGCTGAGCTCATGGTCCCAGAGGGGTTGATGCCTTGCATCTGCACTATAAAAGCAGTACCAAAATGGATTTCTGGATCCATTCTTCGATAGAAGTGGACGCAGAAAATTGTTTCCCATCCGCAGTTCTTAAAGCACTTGCCTTAAAGTGATGTTGTTGTGCAGACTGACTGAAGCCTGGCAATGAAAATGGAACTGAGCAAGCAAACACACTCAGCCCAGCTTTTATTTTTCTTCAATAGAAGGTAGAATCTAATTGTCTGTGAATTAAGCTGTTTCCTGGATGTGATACAACCTGTAAGTGATCACCTTTTGACCCAGCTTTGCTGTTCCCATGCTGGATTGCAGTTGTCAGAGTAACCACTGTGCTCTTAAATGGGTCATTTTCTTCCTGCTCTCACATATTTAGTTCTATCCACCGGGGGCCTGGCTTTCAGGGGCTTCAAACTGTATTTCTCAAGGGGTGTTTTTAGTGCCTTAGATACTATGTCACACAACTTGTCTCCCTGGATAACTTTACTGCCTGTTAAAATGCAACTGACTGAAGTCCCTAAAGCTGCAACCAGAAGTTTTAATCTTTCAGGCATGATTCTACATGCCATTTCTTTTATTTGCCTGCAAGTGCAGAGTTGTTGTGCATACTTGATTTTTCGAAAGCTCTCACAAATGTTTTAATCCTTTCATTTCTACTGTTTGATCTAGCTTCATCTGAACTTGTTATACTGCCTTCCAAAAGCTAAATTCCTCTATAATTCTTATAATCCTTATTTCCTCAGTTTATTCACTCATTGTTGGATCTTTAAGTTCATTAATAGTTTGCAAGTCTGGGATGAAGTATACAGCGGTATAGGGCATCTCAACAGAGATACCTGTTTCCAGCTTGTGTTTCTCAGGTACAATGTAAGCTTGCTACACTCTGCTCTGCTGTCTCAAGCCTCACCTAAGAAATAAGAGGAGAAATAAGGATATGTATTTACACTGGATAGGTGCCAAAAGTGCTTATAGGTGCCAGTGAAATCGCAGAACCTTGTCCAAGGCCTTTATAGCCTGGATTAGACATAAAGACAGTTTAATCTTAATGCCACTTGGCCTTCATCAAGCCACTGCTGGAGTCAGAGCCACCAGTAGTTGTATGTTATGGTATGGCTGCACCTAATGAGAGCACATACTTCCTAAGGGCCATAATCTGGCCTTTAGTAGATTGTGACACACATGAATCAAGTGATCTAGAGGTGAAAGGCTGTTTGCTACTACTTAAACCTTTCTTTTCTGATGACTTCAATAGGCTTTGGAATTTCAAGACATTTTCACCCTCTTCCCTCCCCCTGCCTCCTTAGCAGGCAACCACATCACTTTTCCTTTAAGTTTCACAGCAGCCCGACCACAAAGGAATTATTTTATCTTCAGTGTGTGTGATGTGCACAGCACAGAGATTTCTTATGCCCTTGTCTTTTAACCCTGTGTGGCATTTGTGCCACTATGAAAGAAAGCTTTTCTCAGACCCTTTCCTTGTAAAACAGTCGAGTCATATGGATTGGGATCTTTGCCTCTCATTTACTATGGAATCAGTGGCTATGCTTGAAGATAATGAAGGCTGAAGTAGTTCCTTTAATATAAGATGGTAATGAGTGTTCCTTGATGCAAGTTTGGTGGGGTAGATGTAAACCAGGAGGAGGTACTTTTGTAAGTATTTATGGCACAGTTACAGAGAGTATGCATAAAACATAGAGTATCTGCAGGTCAGAAGGGAACAAGCGTATCTATGGATCATTATAATAAGGTATTATGCATCAAAGCATCAGAGTACTATTGCAAAGATCTCAAAAAAAACCCAAACTATTATTTCAATCATGGCATCATCTATTGGAGGAATTCTGGATAGCAAGTGCTAAGAAGTCCTAAAATAATGGGTTACAAATAGAGTGGGGCAGTGATTTCATGAGCTATGGGAAATCCTGAGTCTGCTTTTAGAGAGGCTCCTGTCCTTAGTTAAGTTTGATTGCTCTGATCAGAGCTTTCTGCAGTTTGTCACCCAGCTTTTTCAGTTCAGTTACTGTAATTCATAACACATCTCCTGCCTTGTTTTCTCCTGGTGGGACCACTGCAATATTGTTCTAGAAATGAAGGACAGATTATTTCCCTTTGAAAACTGGAGTGACCTTCAACTTCCCTTGCTCTCTGCTTTTATTTTAGGGAGAATAGAGGAAATTGTTGGTATTCCCTGTGAATTGTTACAGCTGGCTGCTTTACTGCTGCTTTGGTTAGGGGTTTTTCTCCTATTTTGCAGAGGAGAACCTCATTACTAGTAGTTCTCATATGATCAATTCAGATTCTTCATCGTATCTCACTCAGTGGTTGTGACTGCTGATTTCCAATCTTAGATGAAAAACCTTACATTTTACGTTTAGTTTTCTGTCCATTAAGAGGGGCCCATCTCCTTTTGTTTGGTTCTGGACATAAAAACTTCATAACCACATGCATCTGGTGATGATTATGTTTCTCCCCCTAGCAAAGTGTGTATATTCTAACAGCTAGCAAATGCCCCTCTGGAGCATGGTATTGATCTCCAGGATGTGCAAATCAGAAGCTGATCAGCAGAACTCCTGTCCATGCTGCAGCTCTGCCAGCCAGTACCTTGGTGATAGTATTAAATGAGTATTTACTTCTTAAATTGTGCCTAGATGGCTATGGAGAGCCAGTGTCTGTTCCAAAGAATTAGCAGTGGATGTTTGTAACCAGCTGCAGAGCTTGAAACATATGAATGAGAATTAAATACAAATAAATGTGAGGATTACATCTAAATAGCAAACTGTTCTCTGGAAATAGGTTAAGTTTAGAGCCTGAAGACCCTTAGCTTTATGGGAAAGATAGGCTCTTCATCTTCCACTGAGACTGTGATTTTAGCTAGAGGTTTGAATTGCTGCACTACAGAAAAATGATTTTATCTCCTCAATTCAGGGTTAATCAATTATTTGAATTCTTAAACACCCCAGAAGCAAACCCAAATCCCTTTCTGCATTTCTTCTGGAGTCAGTATTTTCCAGGGTTACCAATTAATTTGCATTTTTCTGTGCTATAAAGCTAATTTCCCTTGTGTTCTACTCTATTTTTATCTGTTCACTATTAATCCAGCTTAGATGATTGCCAAGTCAGTAGAATCAGGTGTGAAGGTAAACTTCACACTGTCAGCATTGGTTACAAAGCCAATGACCTTGTACTGTAAAATAACCTCAGTCCTGAGCTGATTTCCCCCCACCCAATGTCTCTTACATTGTCAACACCCTAAAGTAGCATTGCCTGTTCTTTAAGATTAATTTCCGTCCTATTTCCTTTCAGAGGCATCCTCTGTCAGCAGCACACCCCTGTGACCTGCCAGAACTACTGAACTGAAGACCTTTTTTCCAATGAACTATGTAGGTACCAAGTATCAAAGTAATTAATTTTTGGCTATGAAAGAGTTTTTGGGAAAGGCTGCCTGAGTTTATTCTCAGTTCATACATTATGACATGAGGAAGAAGCAACTGTTACATTTCAGATCTTTGGCTGGCATCTGCAAGGGAAGCTAAAAGTATCTGA